>JACEEZ010020790.1:10317-17817 GCA_016584305.1 Chionoecetes opilio
GTCCTCCGATACACTCGCCGTCGAAGGTAGAGTTGATAGGCAGGGCATGTGGGTGTTCTTAGGCCACTCGACGGTGCAGAAAGGTTTTGGGTTTCTTCGGGGATCGAACTCGGGTCACTGCTACTACTACTGCTACTACCACTACTTCTATTACTACTACTACTACTACTACTACTACCACCACCACTACTTCTACTAGGTGGTCAATGCGGAGTCTATTGGGGTCTTTAAAAGGAGTCTGGATAAATTCATGGATGGGGAAGAGAGGTGGATATAGGTAGAGTTAAGTAACAGGAACTACCTCGTGTAGGTCTCACGGCCTCTTGTAGCTTCCTTATTTTTCTTATGTTCTTATGTTCTTATTACTACTACATCTACTACTACTACTACTACTACTACTACTACTACTACTATTAACACTACTATTATCAACATCATCATTACTATTATTATCACTATTATTATTATTATTATTATTATTATTATTATTATTATTATTATTATTATTATTAATTATTATTATTATTATTATTATCATCATCTCGCGCTGCCATTGGTCGGTTCCCCGCGCTGCTTTGATTGGTTGGCGAGTTGCCCAATCAGCGAATCAGGACTGGCCCTCACATAGCCCCTGATTAGAGAGAGAGAGAGAGAGAGAGAGAGAGAGAGAGAGAGAGAGAGAGAGAGAGAGAGAGAGAGAGAGAGAGAGAGAGAAGAGAGAAAGAAAAAAAAAAATGCTTCACTTACTCATCCTTACTCATACTTTCTCCCTAATTCACCTTCAGATTACCCTAAATTATCATTAGTCACCCTAAAACCCTAAATAATCCTTAATTACCCTTAATACACCATAAATTACCCTGACTCACCCTAAATCACCTTAAATCACCCTAAATTACCCTTAAATCACCCTAAATCACCTGAAATTACCCTTAAATCACACTAAACTCACCCTAAATCACCTTAAATAACCCTAAATCACCTTAAATCACCCTAAATTACCCTTAAATCACACTAAACTCACTCTAACTTAAATCACCCTAAAATCAGTTAATCACCCAAAATCACCCAAAATATCCCTTAAATTACCCAAAAATCACTGTAAATCACCCTAAAATGACCGATAATATTCCTTAAATCACTCTAAAATCACCGAAAATATTCCTTAAATCACCCTAAAATCACCGAAAATATTCCTTAAATCACCCTAAAATCACCGAAAATATTCCTTAAATCACCCTAAAATCACCCAAAATATTCCTTAAATCTCCCTAAAATCACCCAAAATATTCCTTAAATCACCCTAAAATCACCCAAAATATTCCTTAAATCACCCTAAATCACCCTAATTCACCCTATTTCACCCTATTTCAGGATGGAGTGCGTGTCAGCCTGACTTCGCCGCACCCTTGAACAACGTGTCGGTTCCCGTAGGGCGCGACGCAACCTTCTCCTGTGTGGTGAGCGACCTGGGAGGCTATAGGGTGAGTGGTCCGCACCCTAACCACACCCTGCCCCCCCTTCACCCTTACTTAACACACCCTCAGCACCACCACCACCACCACCACCAACCCTTGTACCAAAACCCGGCAAATATTTACACCTTGGTTTAGGATGACACCCTATTTTATGCATTATCACCCTATTTTTATTTTTTACTCTATTTTTCACCCTAGGTTATTTACACACACCCTATTTTGGTATACTGTTATTACTATTGTTATTATTATTACTATTTCACCCTATTTGTCGACCATTCTCACCCTATTTTCTGTTTTTTTACTATTTTTCACCCTAGATTATTTACACACATCCTATTTTGGTATACTATTATCACTATTATTATTATTATTATTATTATTATTATTATTATTACTGTCACCCTATTTGACGACCATTCTCACCCTAATCTTATTGTTTTACTCTATTTTTCACCCTAGAATATTTTACACATACCCTATTTCGTTATATTATTTTTACTATTGATATTATTATTACTATTTCAACCCTATTTTATCACCATTCTCACCCTAATTTTATGTTTTAACTCAATCTTTTCCCCTAGGTTATTTACACACACCCTATTATGGTATACCACTATTATTACTATTACCGTTGCACCCTATTTTTTATGTGTATGTTTTGCTATTCTGGTTCAGGTTATTCACCCTATATCACCCTATATCACCCTAATCTAGGTTTTTATTCACCCTAATCACGCACCCTAGATTATTTACTCACACTTTATCACTCACTACCCTCTCCCCCTGCCCCCCCACAGGATGATTCACCCTTAATTATAATTTGCACCCTATATCACACGTTCTCATGCGCACACCCTAATTTACGCACCTTATTTTACTGTATAATCATTTGACGCACTCGGTTGATCACCCTACCTCAACGCACTTCAAAACTCAATACTCACCCTATTTTTTATACCTCACGCACCTTACTCCACCCTAAAACGCACCCTATTTCACCCTATTCACACGGGCCTTGTCGCACTCTTATTATCTTTTCTTCCCTTACACCCTTTTCTCACCCTAACGCACACACCCTAGATTTCACCCTTCGCACACTCCCTAAATTTCACCCTTTTCACATACTATATTCTCACCCTTCGCAAGTTCGCACACACCCTAGATTTCACTCTACGCACACACCCTTGATCTTCACCCTAACGCACACATCCTTTTCGCACCTTAACGCACACACTAAATTTCACCCTTCGCACACACCCTATCTTCACCCTACGCACACATCCCCCACACACCCTCACTCACCCTAATTACGTCTCACTACCCTTATGTTGTGCCGCCAGGGGGGAGCTGTCACCCTATCACCCTAAAATACACCCTAGATATGTACTAGGGTGATATTTTACCTTTATTTAAATATCCTTTCCCTTTAAATTTCCCTTAATTAAAGAGAAAAATATGGGAACTTTGTTAGACGAAATGTGTGTGTGTGTGTGTGTGTGTGTGTGTGTGTGTTGTGTGGTGTGTGTGTGTGTGTGTGTGTGTGTGTGTGGTGTGTGTGTGTGTGTGTGTGTGTGTGTGTGAATCTTGCGAGAAAATTGATTGAATTAAAAATATCTTTCATGTTTATACAAAAAAAAGAATAAATAAAAATAAGAAATTCATTCCTAAAAAATAAGGTTCCCATGATTTTTCTTGTTTTTCTCTCTCTCTCTCTCTCTCTCTCTCTCTCTCTCTCTCTCTCTCTCTCTCTCTCTCTCTCTCTCTCTCTCCTCTCTCTCTCTCTCTCTCTCTCTCTCTCACTCTCCTCTTTTCACTGTTTTTCTCTATTGAATTCCACTTTCTCTCTCTCTTCTCTCCTCTCTCTCTCCTCTCTCTCTCTCTTCTCTCTCTCTCTCTCTCTCTCTCTCTCTCTCTCTCTCTCTCTTAATTTCTCTTCGCCACGCCCTCTTAACCGAGAGAGAGAGAGAGAGAGAGAGGAGAGAGAGAGAGAAGAAGAGAGAGCAATAGTACCTGTTCTCTCCAACCCCTCCCCCTCTCTCTCTATCTCTCTCCTTCTCTATTTCTCTCTCTCTCTCTCTACCCCCCCCCCAACACAGCTCCCCCCCAGGGTACTCACCTTCCCTACCTCTTCGTTCTTTTATTTTTTACTTTTTTTGTCTGTTTATGTTGTCAGCGAGAGCGAGTCAACCAATAGGCGGCCTTCTGAGCGCCGAGCCACCCCCCTCCTGGCCGCTCATTGGCTGTCCCCTCGTGACGTCACACCAAGGACCGCCCACGAGCCCATTGATTGGTCCGCGCATACGAGGTGTTGAGGGAAGGGGGGAGGGGAAATGAGGGGAAGGACGGGTTTTGAGGGTAGGGAAGGGAGGGAAGGGTGATTTGAGAGGAAACGGAGGAAGGGAGGGGTTGAGGGGAGGGGAAAATGAGGGGAAGAGGGGTTTTGAAGGTTGGGGAAGGGAGGAAAGGGGGTTTTAGAGGGGAAACGAATGGAAGGGGGTGTTGAGTGTAGGGGAAGGGAGGGGAAAGGGGGTTTTAGAGGGGAAACGAAGGGATGGGGGCTTTAGAAGGAAGGGGAAGGAGGATTTGAGGGGAAACGAAGGGAAGGGGGTTTTAGAGGGTAGGGAGTAAGGGGAAAGCGGATGGGAAGGGGAAGGACTATTTGAGGGGAAACGGAGGGATGGGGGTTTTAGAGGGTAGGGGAAGGGAAGTTTGAGGGGAAATCTAGGGAAGGGAGTTTTAGAGGGGAGAGAGAGAAGGGGTATTTGAGGGGAAACGGATGGAAGGGGAAGGACTATTTGAGGGGAAACGGAGGGATGGGGGTTTTAATGGGTAAGTGGAAGGGGAAGTTTGAGGGGAAATCTAGGGAAGGGAGTTTAGAGGGAAGAGAGAAGGATTGAGGGAAAAAACTGAAGTCACTATTCATACTATTTTGCAACAGGTTGAAAAAATAAGTGTAGGGACTACGAAAGGGTGGAGGAAAAATGGGTGAAAATAGGTGATTTAGGGATGGTGGAAAAGGGTATAATTGTGAGGGTGAATTAAAGGGAATTGGGAACTAAGGGTGAGATAGGAAATAATCAGGAAATTAAGAGGAAAAAACAGAAATGAAAGGTGGAAATAGCATGAAATAAGAAGGAAACAAAGGAAATGGGGGAAAATATAGGAAATTTAAGGAAGATTAAAGGAAAAATATGAGGAACTAAGACGGAAATGAGGGGAAATAGAGGAGGAAAAGGGGAAATGGGTGAATAAAAGGGCATATAATAGGGAAATGGGTGGAGAAAAGGGTATATAATAGGGAAATGGGTGAATAAAAGGGTATATAATAGGGAAATGGGTGAATAAAAGGGTATATAATAAGGAAATGGGTGGAGAAAAGGGTATATAATAGGGAAATGGGTGAATAAAAGGGCATATAATAGGGAAATGGGTGAATAAAAGGGTATATAATAGGGAAATGGGTGAATAAAAGGGTATATAATAGGAAATGGGTGAGAAAAGGGTATATAATAGGGAATGGGGAATAAAGGGCATATAATAGGGAAATGGGTGAATAAAAGGGCATATAATAGGGAATGGGCGGAGAAAAGGGTATATAATGGGGAATGGGTGAATAAAAGGGCATATAATAGGGAAATGGGTGATAAAAGGTATATAATAGGGAAATGGTGGAGAAAAGGGCATATAATAGGGAAATGGGTGAATAAAAGGGTATATAATAGGGAAATGGGTGAATAAAAGGGTATATAATAGGGAAATGGGTGAATAAAAGGGTATATAATAGGGAAATGGGTGGAGAAAAGGGCATATAATAGGGAAATGGGTGAATAAAAGGGCATATAATAGGGAAATGGGTGAATAAAAGGGCATATAATAGGGAAATGGGCGGAGAAAAGGGTATATAATAGGGAAATGGGTGAATAAAAGGGCATATAATAGGGAAATGGGTGAATAAAAGGGTATATAATAGGGAAATGGGTGGAGAAAAGGGCATATAATAGGGAAATGGGTGAATAAAAGGGCATATAATAGGGAAATGGGTGAATAAAAGGGCATATAATAGGGAAATGGGTGAATAAAAGGGCATATAATAGGGAAATGGGTGAATAAATAGGCATATAATAGGGAAATGAGTGGAGAAAAGGGTATATAATAGGGAAATGGGTGAATAAAAGGGTATATAATAGGGAAATGGGTGGAGAAAAGGGCATATAATAGGGAAATGGGTGGAGAAAAGGGCATATAATAGGGAAATGGGTGAATAAAGGGCATATAATAGGGAAATGGGTGGAGACAAGGGCATATAATAGGGAAATGGGTGGAGAAAAGGGCATATAATAGGGAAATGGGTGAATAAAAGGGCATATAATAGGGAAATGGGTGGAGAAAAGGGCATATAATAGGGGAATGGGTGAATAAAAGGGCATATAATAGGGAAATGGGTGGAGAAAAGGGCATATAATAGGGAAATGGGTGGAGAAAAGGGCATATAATAGGGAAATGGGTGGAGAAAAGGGCATATAATGGGGTAAATAGGGGAAATGGGTGGAGAAAAGGGCATATAATAGGGAAATGGGTGGAGAAAAGGGCATATAATAGGGAAATGTGGTGGAGAAAAGGGCATATAATGGGGGAAAAGGGAAAATGGGTGGAGAAAAGGGCATATAATAGGGAAATGGGTGGAGAAAAGGGCATATAATAGGGAAATGGGTGGAGAAAAGGGCATATAATGGGGGAAAAGGGGAAATGGGTGGAGAAAAGGGCATATAATGGGGAAATGGGTGGAGAAAAGGGCATATAATGGGGGAAAAGGGGAAATGGGTGGAGAAAAGGGCATATAATGGGGAAATGGGTGGAGAAAAGGGCATATAATGGGGTAAAAAAGGGGAAATGGGTAAATAAAAGGGCATATAATGGGGAAATGGGGTGGAGAAAAGGCATATAATAGGGAAATGGGTGGAGAAAAGGGCATATAATGGGGTAAAAAGGGGAAATAGGTGGAGAAAAGGGCATATAATGGGGAAATGGGTGGAGAAAAGGGCATATAATGGGGAAATGGGTGGAGAAAAGGGCATATAATGGGGAAATGGGTGGAGAAAAGGGGAAATAAGATAGATAGATAGATGAATAGATAGATAGATAGATATGTGGGATAGAATAGGTGGATAGATAGAATAAGATAAGAGAATAGAGGATAAGATAATTAAATATTGATTATATTAATAAAAACAGAAAATATTGATGACGTTTTTTTCTCTCGTTATTTCGGTCCAAAAAAAAAGGGTGAAATTAAAGAAGAAAAAAAAGCTAAAAAAAAAAAAAAAAGCCGGAAAATAACCTTTTTTTTTTTTTTTTTATATTGCATTTTTTATTTTTTTTTAAATTTATTTATTTATTCTTCTGTTGCCTGATAATGATAATAATAATGATAATGATGACTTTCTAACTATCATCATCATTATTATTTATCATCATAGGTCTCGCTCTCCGCCTGTCCATCTGTCTGTCTGTCTGTCTGTCTGTCTGTCTGTCTGTCTGTCTGTGTCTCTAGATAGCTAGTTGGATAGAGAGAAAAAATAGGTTTAGTTTTTTTGTTATGCACCTGTCTATGGCACATCCCCCCCACCACACACCCCCACCACACACCCCCACCACACACCCCACCAAACCCACCACCCACCACCACACCCCCCACCCACCCACACCCCCCACCCCCACCACACCCACCACACACCCCACCACACCCCCACACCACACCCCCCACCACACCCCCAACCATCACACCCCCACCGCCCCACACCCCCCCCACCAACCCCCCACCCCCCCACCCCCCCACACACCCCACCCACACCCCCACCACACTAGCACGTCCATAGGTGACAGATAGAGAGAGAGAGAGAAGAGTGAGACAGAATGCAACTACAACTACTTTCTCTCTCTCTCTCTCTCTCTCTCTCTCTCTCTCTCTCTCTCTCTCTCTCTCTCTCTCTCTCTCCTCTCTCTCTCTCTCTCTCTC
>JACEEZ010020790.1:27817-42817 GCA_016584305.1 Chionoecetes opilio
ATATAGGTAGAGTTAGGTAACAGGAACTACCTCGTGTAGGTCTCGCGGCTTCTTGTAGCTTCCTTATTTTCTTATGTTCTTGTGTTCTTATTAAAGATTTCCCCTCCTCCTTTTTTCTCTCAATTTTCAACACTCCTTTCCCCCAAACTCTCATCTTTTCACCCTTATTTTCCATTCCCAACCATATTTTCCCCAAAACACCCATCTTTTCAACCCCATTTTCCTTCCCCAATACATTTCCCCTTCTTCTTCACCCCCTCCTCCTTATTTACCTCCTTTTTTTAACTTTCTATTTCCCCAAACTCCCATCTTTTCACCAGTATTTTCCTTCCTCAACCTTATTTTCCCCTTCTCCAACACTCTTTTTCCTCAAACTCACCATCTTTTTCCTTCCTCCTTATTTTGTCCTCCTTTTGAACACTTTTTCCCCAAATTCCCATCTTTTCCCTATCTGTTTCATTCCCTAACCTTATTTTCCTTCCTCCCCTCCTTCAGATCGGCCACCTGGAGGTCACGGTGCCCCCGGAGATCGACGACGCCACCTCCTCCTCCGACGTGATGGTTCCCGAGGGCTCCAACGCCATCCTCTCCTGCAACGCCAAGGGCTACCCGCTGCCCAGGATTACGTGGGTGCGGGAGGACAAGAAGCCGCTCTCCCTACGTACTAATGATGCGGCGAAACCAAGAGTGAAAAGTGAGTGAGAGAGAGAGGGGGGGTGAGTGTGTGTGTGTGGGAGTGTGTGTGAGTGTGAGAGAGAGAGGGAGGGTGTGAGAGAGTGAGAGAGAGAGTGTGTGTGTGTGTGTGTGTGTGAGTGAGTGAGTGAGTGAGTAGAGAGAGAGAGGAAGAGAGAGAGAGAGAGAGAGAAGAGAGAGAGAGAGAGAGAGAGAGAGAGAGAGAGAGAGAGAGAGAGAGAGAGAGAGAGAGAGAGAGAGAGAGAGAGAGAGAGTGTGTGTGTCAGATGGAGGAAAATATGGAAGAAAAAATTGAATTAGAGTTAGAGAGAGAGAAAGAGAGAAGGTAGGAATAGAGAGAGAGAAAGAGAGAGAGAGAGAGAAGAGGAGAGAGAGGAGAGAGAGAGAGAGAGAGAGAGAGAGAGAGAGAGAGAGAGAGAGAGAGAGAGAGAGAGAAGAGAGAGAGGGGAGAGAGAGAGAGAGAAGATAAGATATCTTTGATCCTATCTAGACACTTTGCAAGTACCAACTACAAGGTTATTGACTATACAAAGCGCCACCACGCCAGGACGAACTTGGTGGACTCGAACCGCTGACCGAATGCAGGGACTCTGCACGCGAGTCCACGACTCTACCAACCATGCCACCCTGACGGGAGAGAGAGAGAGAGAGAGAGAGAGAGAGAGAGAGAGAGAGAGAGAGAGAGAGAGAGAGAGAGAGAGAGAGAGAGAGAGAGAGAGAGAGATGATAGGTGAGGAAATGAAGGAAGAAGAGAGAGGGAGAGAGAGAGAAAGAGAGAGAGGGGTAAAAATAGAGAGAAAAGGAAAGCAAAAGAGAGAGAGAGAGAGAGAGAGAGAGAATGGTTTGACAGAGATGAATGAGATGATACAAGGTCGCTTACTAGAGAGAGAGAGAGAGAGAGAGAGAGAGAGAGAGAGAGAGAGAGAGAGAGAGAGAGAGAAGAGAGAGAGGTTAGGTAGCAGGTTAGATGAAGACAGATGCTTGGTGAATGAGGTAGTAAAGAAGAATAAGTATGTAGAAATAAACTGAAAATCTGACTCAACCAAAATCTCCCCAACCTTTTTTTCCCTTTCACCATCACCTCCTTTTTTTCTCCCTTTTTTTTTAACATTATTTCCTCAAACACCCATTTTTTCACCATCATTTTCCTTCCCCAATACATTTTTTCACCATCATTTTCATTCCCCAATACATTTTTTCACCATCATTTTCCTTCCCCAATACATTTTTTCACCATCATTTTCCTTCCCCAATACATTTTTTTCACCATCATTTTCCTTCCCATACATTTTTTCACCATCATTTTCCTTCCCCAATGCATTTTTTCACCATCATTTTCCTTCCCCAATACATTTTTTCACCATCATTTTCCTTCCCCAATACATTTTTTCACCATCATTTTCCTTCCCCAATACATTTTTTCACCATCATTTTCCTTCCCCAATACATTTTTTCACCATCATTTTCCTTCCCCAATACATTTTTTCACCATCATTTTCCTTCCCAATACATTTTTTCACCATCATTTTCCTTCCCCAATACATTTTTTCACCATCATTTTCCTTCCCCAATACATTTTTTTCACCATCATTTTCCTTCCCCAATACATTTTTTTCACTATCATTTTCCTTCCCCAATACATTTTTTCACCATCATTTTCCTTCCCCAATACATTTTTTCACCATCATTTTCCTTCCCCAATACATTTTTTTACCATCATTTTCCTTCCCCAATACATTTTTTCACCATCATTTTCCTTCCCCAATACATTTTTTTCACCATCATTTTCCTTCCCCAATACATTTTTTCACCATCATTTTCCTTCCCCAATACATTTTTTCACCATCATTTTCCTTCCCCATACATTTTTTTCACCATCATTTTCCTTCCCTACATTTTTTTCTTCCTTCCATCATTTTTGACCATCATTTTTTCCTCAAACTCCCATCTTTTCACTCTTATTTTCCTTCCCCGACCTTATTTTCCTTCTCCTCCTTCACCAACTCCTTTATTTTCTTCCTTTATTAACACTTTTTCCCCAAACTTCCATCTTTTTCCTTCCTTCTTCTTTTTTTCTCCGTTTTTTTAACTCTATTTCCCCAAACTCCCATCTTTTCCCCATCTTTTTCCTTCCTTCTTCTTTATTTCTTCTTTTTTTAACATTATTTCCCCAAACTCCCATCTTTTCCCCATCTTTTTCCTTCCTTCTCCTTTATTTCTTCTTTTTTTAACACTTATTTCCCCAAACTCCCATCTTTTCACCATCTTTTTTCTTCCTTCTCCTTTATTTTCTCCCTTTATTAACACTATTTCCCCAAACTCCCATCTTTTCACCATCTATTTCCATCCCCAACCTGATTTCCCCACCTTCACCCATCTTTTCACCCTCATTCACCTTCCCCAACCTTACTTTCCCCCAAACAACCATCTTATCACCCCCATATTCCTTACCCCACCCTCATTAAAATTTCCACCTCCCCATCTCCATCCATATTTTACTCCCTAACATAATTTCTCCTCCTTCACCCCCCCCCCTTCACCGCCTTCTGCAGATATGAACTACGAGGGCGCGCTGCTCAACCTGACGCAGATCACTCGCTCTGACATGGGACCTTACCTGTGCATCGCTAACAACAACGTCCCGCCCTCAGTCAGCAAAAGGATTATTGTCAATGTTACGTGTGAGTATATGAGGGGGGAGGGGAGAGGGGATGTAGGGGGAGGGGGAGGGGTGTTCGTAAGGGGAGGGATAGGGATGGGAAGGAGGGAGGGAGTGCTGTAGGGGAAGGGAAGGGGGTGTCTGTAGGGGTAGGAAGGGGAATTGTAAGGGGAGGGATAGGGATGGGAAGGAGGGAGGGGTGCTTAGGGGAAGGGAAGGGGGTGTTTGTTGGGGAGGGGGGCTGTTGGGGGATGGAGGAGGGGTTTGTAGGGGTGGGAAGGGGGTGTTTCTAAGGGGAGGGTAGGAGGGTGTTCGTAGGGAGAGTAAAGGGCGGGGGGGTAGTCAGGTATAGAAGTTAACAGATGTAGAAGTTAGCAGGTCTACAATTTAACAGATGTAGAAGTTAGCAGGTCTACAATTTAACAGATGTAGAAGTTAACAAAAACATTTAGTTAACAGATATACAAACCCATCAGCTAGCACAGTGTTTCTTAACCTTGTCACCGCCACGCCCCTCAGTAGTGGGTCCTCGCCGCCACGCCCCCCTTCACTTCTTCAACCAAGATATTTCAAAATAATCCTAAATCAGAAATAGAAAGTGAAACAATGCGCGTTAACACTTTTATTGTGCACATAATTATTCATGAACACCTTGCATACACCCAACAGATTTAGTTAGCTCACGTTTAGATAATAATGATACTAGTAACTAATAATAGTAATGATAATAACAAAAAATAGTAGGTCTATTGCCTGAAAGTCTATAGTTAGTGAATCCTGGCAAGGCGGCACCGCAGAGTGTCACGCGCAGCTGCTTCTTCGTAGCGACTTTCTTCGCTCACCCTCGCGGGCGACGAATTTTTTTTCCTAACAGGTTAGGTTACGTTAGGTTACGGTTAGGTTAGGTTAGGTTAGGTTAGGTTTCATGATCAAATTGTAAGGTAACTTTGTGTGGGAATCATAATGAGGGTATTTTTAAAAAAATCCTGTGGTCAGTTTCGGAGCTACAGCCAAGCGTAGAGGCCACCAACCATTGCAAACCTGTTTGGGAAAAAAATTCGCTCGAGGCCGAGCTTCATGTTAAAGCGAAGGCCGAGCTTCATGTTAAATACTTGACTGTTCTTCCTTTTTCTCTCTTGGCTGACGCCCCCCTAGGTGATAACGTACGCCCCCCCACGGGGCCGCGCCCCCACAGGCTAAGAACCGCTGAGCTAACGGGTCACGGTCTGTCCTTCCTCCCTCCCCTTCCCCACAGTCCGGCCGGTGATCCACGTGCCCAACCAGCTGATCGGCGTCCCGCAGGGCAGCCCCGCCAGCCTGGTGTGCAACCTGGAGGCGTCACCCAAGTCCATACAGTACTGGACACGCAGCTCAGGTGTGTGCAGGACCCGCTAGTCACCTGTTTGTTATTGATTACCATGTGTTACTGTGACTTATTTATTACTTATTTATTATTTATTTATTATTTATATTTTATTTTATTTACTTTAGTCATATTACGTTGGCGCCTAAAGCGTCTGTAGACTTATTTTCCTTCCTTTGTTGTTTTCCCTTTTTACTCGCCCTTGTCTTAATTACCCACGTGCTTATCCGTATCATACCTGTCCTAAACCCCCTTCATACCTGTCTTTATTAGGTATACAATGACCCCTTCCCTGTATATCTGCCTTAATTAATCACGTATTGAGTAATGAGCCATATTTACCTGTCCTACCCTCCTCCATACCTGCCTTAATTAGCTAATAAGCCATACTTTACCTGTAATATTACACATAGTATGTTAATTAGACATATAATAACCCCTTTATAACACTACGTATAACTAACAACTTTATTTTTCTCTTCTTTTCCCCTTTCTCGTCACCCTCCTCCTTCAACAACAATAACAACGTTGCGACATCTCTGTGGCGTAACGCGACATAACTTTTGGCGTGGGGACTGTTAACCTCATCCTGGCGTGACGTGGCGTGATTTTCGCGTGACGTGGCGTGATCTGGCGTGATTTTGGCGTGATCTGGCGTGACGTATAGGCGAGATGATCATCACCAACAAGGACTACACGGTCTCGGAGGATCTGACCAACTACTACATGACCACGATGACCTTGAACATCAGCCGGTTCGCGCCACGCCACGCCGGCCACTACCTCTGCACCGCCAAGAACTCTCTGGGGGAGACACAAGGCAGGATCGAAGTGCATGGTGAGTGCATACTGCTACTTAGAGGGTGTTGGAAGGTTGTTAAAGGGTGTTAAAGTCATCGTCCAGACCATTTCATCATTCCTGATTTAATGCAGTCAAAATATAGCCATTATCGATTATATCAACAATATGTTGTCACTTTTTGCATCCAGTCACCCGTTTTTAAATGATCCGCATTCAAAATCTGTAAATTCCCCGAGCTCTCAAAACACGACTGACGACCAGCAGACGACGGACCACGGCTCGGTGACGTCACGGCAGGAAGCCTCCCAGCCCGGCGCTAATACAAATACACGCAAACTCAGAAAAATATATAGTATACCTTGAAGAATTTTGGGTGTTTCTGATATTTTGTTTTTTGCGATATGGCATATACTTGCATCCTGTATGGGTGCAGCAAGAAAGCTGTGCCTTTCCAGAGAGCTTAGCACCCATTTCCAACCTATTCGGCCACGATATATGTTTGGAGCGCCGGGGAGAGGCGGGCGGTGTGAAGCAGATTGTCTCGCTACGCGCCTCTCGCCTGTCTCCCTGGCCCTCTACACATATATCGTGGCCATATAGGTCGAAAATGGGTGCTAAGCTCTCGGGAAAGGCACAACTTTCTTGCTGCAGCCATGAAGGATGCAAGTATGTGCCATATCGCAAAAAAAATATATCAGAAACACCCAAAATTCTTCATGTACTATATTTTTTCTGACTTTACGTGTATTTGTATTAGGTCCGGGCTGGGAGGCTGCCTGTCGTGACGTCACCAGCAAGTTTCGCGCCACGGCTAGAACAGGGATGTTGTTTTTCCCGCGCTTTTTACAAAAGTCATGTTTTTAGGGAAATAAGGCGTGGAAATGAATTATTTTTTGTGGATTAGGTATTTTGAATGAGCATTCAACATAATTTTGCAAAGAAAAAATGGGTCTGGACGATTACTTTAAATGGTTTGAAAGGGTGTTAGAGGGTGCATTTAAGGGTGTTTGTGTATTGTTAATAGATTGTACTGGTTTGAAATTTATGTAATTCTCTCTCTCTCTCTCTCTCTCTCTCTCTCTCTCTCTCTCTCTCGTCTCCCTCTCTCTCCTCTCTCTCCTCCTCTCTCTCCTCTCCTCTCTCTCTTCTCTCTCTCTCTCTCTCTCCTCTCTCCTCTCTCTCTCTCCCCTCTCTCTCTCTCTACCCGCTCCCCCCCTCCACAGAAATCGAGCTCCCCACCCCGCCCCCCTCCGAGGACTACGGGTTGGAGGAGGAGGAGGAGGAGGCTAACGCGGGGCGGGGCAAACAGACGACGGGGCGGGGCCAGGAAATGACAAATGAAGTGGGGTACGGGGCGGAGGGGGGGCGGAATGGACACCTCCCCCGCCCCCACGACCCCTCCACCCGCTACCAGGAGGAGGGGCGGGAGGGGAGGGTACATGGGGGGGCAAACACCAGACCAAATTTACGTGGGGGGCAGAGTAAAGATTCTAATAGGCATTATCCAAGTAGGGGGGAGAATGGGGGTCCGCGGCCTACGAGGAACCCATGGTGGGGGCGCGATGAGTCAGGGGCGCCCATGTGTCAGTGCCCCGTGGGTGTGGTGGTGGCGCTGTGCCTTGTGGGTCGTGTGGTGGGTCATGGGCTGGGCTGAGGAAAGGAAGGGTGTGTGTGTGTGTGTGTGCGGGTGTGTGTGTGTGTGTGTGTGACAAGTGACAAGTGACATATCAAAGGATTGGTTGTTGTCATGTTTTTGTTGTGTGTATATATATATTATTGTGTGTGGGTGTGGGTGTGTGTGTGTGTATGTGTGGGTGTGTGGGTGTGGGTGTGGGTGTGTGGGTGTGGGTGTGTGGGTGGGTGTGGGTGGGTGTGGGTGTGTGTGTGGGTGTGGGTGTGGGTTTGTGTGTGTGTGGGTGGGTGGGTGTGTGGTTGTGTGGTTGTGGGTGTGTGTTTGGGTGTGTGTGGGTGGGTGTGTGTGTATGTGTGGGTGTGTGGGTGTGGGTGTGGGTGTGTGTGCGTGTGTGTGTGTGTGTGTGTTCCTATATATAATAATAGTATACTGTTAACTCCCCTCCTTTCCTTCCCTTCCCTTCCCTTCCCTTCCCTTCCCTTTCCTTCCCTTCCCTTCCCTTCCCTTCCCTTCCCTTCCCTTCCCTCACCCCCTTCCTTCTCCACCTCCCCCGCTCCCCTCCCCCCTCCCTCAGTCCCCCCCAGCTGTAGTCACCCCCCCACTACCTCAATGACCACCTCAAACCCCCCGAAAGCCCCTCTCCAGAATACAGGAAATTTGGTATGTTTAGTAAATTCACTACAAGTATGCATAGATACAAAGAATTTATATATACACTCTACATACACATACATACATATACGCACGTAGATTTGAATGTATACAACAATACGTATACATACCATACATACATATAATTATATACACACGCGTACTACATATGTATATCTAAACACTACACATGTATACACACACATAGGCTGTATACGTACATGCATAAGTAAATACATACATACAGGAATATCTCTATAAATATATGTATACTTGCATGCTTATACATACATACAGACATACATACAGACATACATACAGACATAGTTATTACATACATACATAAAACATAATACATAAAACATGAAATAACATGTATTTTTGTTTAATATCGTCCCTTTTGTCTTAGCTGGGCAGAATAACATTAAAATAAATCAATACAACAGATGTATAATATAATAAAATGAAAGAGAATACAATTACTAACAAAAGTCAAGGAATAAATGATAATAATTGGAGAGAGTCTTTACATTTAACATTTTAGTAGTAGTGGTGGTGGTGGTGTGGTGGGTGTGGTGGTGGTGGTGGGTGTGGTAGTGGTGGTGGTTGGGGGTTTGGGGTGGTGGTGGTGGTGGTGGTGGGGGTGGTGTGGTGGTGGTGGTAGGGGGTGGTGGTGGTGGTGTAGTGGTTTGGGGGTGGTGGTGGTGGTGTGGTGGTGGATGGTGGTGGGATGGTGGTGGTGGTGGTGGTGGTGTGGTGGTGGTGTGGTGGTGGTGGTGGTGGTGGGGTGGTAGTGGTAGTGGTGGGGTGGTATGGTGGTGGTAGTAGTGTGATTTGGGGGTGGTATGGTGGTGGTGGTGGTAGTGGTGGTGGTGGTGGTGGTGGTGGTGGTGGTATGTATGTGTGGTATGGTGGTGGTGGTGGTATAAAATAGTATAGTAGTGGTGGTGGTGGTGTAGTGGTGGTGGTGTGGTGGTGGTGGTGGGAGTAGTAGTAGGGTGGTGGGTGGTAGTAGTGGTGGTGGTGGTAGTAGTTTGTAGAGGTAGTGGTAGGGGGTAGTGGTAGTGGTGGTAGTAGTAAAGTAGTAGTAGTGGTGGTGGTAGTGGTTAAATGGTGTGTGTGGTGGTGGTGGCGGTAGTAGTGGTATCGGTGGTGGTGGTAGTGGTGTGGTGGTAGTAGTGGTAGTTAGTAGGGATTAGTAGTATAGTAGTTTGTATAGTATAGTAGTAGTTAGTAGTGGCGTAGTGGTGGTGTGGTATAAAATAATAATGATAACAGTATGTTTTTCAGATTTGTTTTATCATTTACTGTTATTTTTAGTTATTAAGAATTTCTCTCTCTCCCCTTCTCTCTCTCTCTCTCTCTCGTCTCTCTCTCTCTCTCTCTCTCTCTCTCTCTCCTCTCGTCTCTCTCTCTCTCTCTCTCTCTCTCTCTCTCTCTCTCTCTCTCTCCTCTCTTCTCTCTACTAGTAACAGGAACTATCACATGTAGGTCTTGGCCTTTTGTAGCTTCCTTATGTTCTTATATTCTCTCTCTCTCCCCTCTCTCTTCTCTCTCTCTCTCTCTCTCTCTCTCTCTCTCTCTCTCTTCTCTCTCTCTCTCTCCTCTCTCTCTCTCTCTCTCTCTCTCCTCTCTCTCTCGTCTCTCTCTCTCCGTCTTCCTTCTTCTTCTCTCTCTCGTCTGTCTCTCTCTCTCTCTCTCTCTCCTCTGCCGTCGTGTGGTGGGTCTTAGCCTCGTGTTCCCCCTTTTTCCGGGAAAAAAAAAGGGGGGGGAAAAGGGGGGGGGGGGGGGAGAGTAAAAGTGGGAAGAAAAGGGGGGAAATAAGGTGTTTGTTTTGTTAAAAAAGGGGAAAGAGGGGAGAGAAGGGGGGGGGGGGGGGGAAAAAGGGAGGGGAAAAGAGAGAAGGGGGGGGGTAAAAGAAAAGGGGGAAAAAAGAGAGAAGAGAGAGGGGGAGGGGAGGGGGGGGGGGAGAGAGAGAGAGGGAAGGGGAGAAGAAAAAAAAATAAAAAATAAAAAAAAATTTTTTGGTATTTTTTTTTTTTTTATTTTTTATTTATTTTTTTTATTTTTTTGAGAGAGAGAAGAAGAGAGAAAAGGGGGAGAAGAGAGAGAAGAAGAGAGGGGGGCAGGGGGGGGGTTTAATAATATTTTTTTTTATTTTTTTTTTTAATTTTTTTTTTTTTTATTGTTTATTTTTTTTTAATAAAAAAAAGAAAAAATTTAATTTTTTTTTTTTTTTTTTTTTTCTTTTTTGGGGGTTTTCCCCCCCTTTTCCCCCCCTCTCTTCTCCATCGCCCCTTCCCCCTTCTCCCCTCCCCCTCCATAAACTTCAATTCTTTTCTTCCCCTTTTCCTCCCTTCTCTCTCTCTCTCCTCTCTCTCTCTCCCCCCCTCCTCTCTTCTTCTCCCCCTCCCCCCCCTTCCCCCTTTCCCTCTCCCCCCTCTCTCTCTCCCTCTCCCCCCCCTTTTTTTTCCCTCTTCTCCTCCCCTTTTCTCTCTCCTCACCCCCTCTCTCCCTCCCCCCCGGGTTTTTTTTTTTCTCCTTTTCGTCTTTTCCCCCCCGCCCCCTCCCCCCTCCCCCCCTCCCCCCCCTCCACCCCTTTCCCTTCCCCCAAAATTGGGGGGTTTGTTTTCTTTTCCCCCTTTCCCCTCCCCTCCCCCCTTTTTCCCCCTATTTTCCCCCTTTTCCTTGCCCCCCGGGGAAGGGGGAGGGGGCCCCCCCTTTTTCTTTTTTAAAAAAAAAAAAATTTTTTTTTTCCCTAAAAAAAAAAGGGGGGGGGCAAAAAAAATATTTTTTTTTTTTAAAAAATTTTTTTTTTTTTTTTTTCATTAAAAAAATTTAATTAATTAAAATTTTTTAAGATTAAAAAAAATTTTCCCCTTTCTTTTTTTTTCCCCCTTTTTTTCTTCTTTTTTTTAAAATTTTTTCCCTTTTTTTTTTTTTTTTTTTTTTAAAGAAAAAAATATTTTTTTTTAAAAATTTTTTTTTTATAACTTTTGTTTTTAGTTTTATTTTTTTCTTTTTTTTTTTCTTTTTTCTTCTTTTTCTTTCTCCCTTAAAAATTTAATAATCTTTTGTTTTTTTTTTTTTTGTATTTTTTATAATTAATTTCCCATTTTTCCCTTACCCCCCCCCACCATTAAAAAGAAATTAAAAGGGGGGGGTTTTTTAAAATGGAACCCAAAAGCAAAGTCACCCGATTAAAAAAGGGGGGTTGACCCTCCCAATTTGACCCTCCCCCCTGTTCCCCCCTAACCCCCCTTTTGGTAAACCCCTCCCCCAAATCAAGGGAAGGCCCCATTTTTTTTTGTTGGGGCAAGGTGGAAGGCTAAATGGGGAGGAATGTGGGATATTGAGGGTTTTTTAAGGGTGTGTTTTTAAAGTAAGGAAGCAGGGGTTTGGGGTGCATGTTGCCAAACCAGAAATTAATAATAAACCTTGATGAGTTCCTAAAAAGTCCGATTTGAGGTGGCAACACTAACGAGAAAAGAGGAGGAGGAAGAGAAGAGAGGAAAGGGGGAAAGAGAAAAAGGAAAAAGAAGAGAAAGAAGAGAAGAGAAGAAAGAAAGAAAAAGAAAAGAAGAGAAAAGAAAGAGAAAAAAAGAGAGAGAGAAAAAAGAGAGAGAGAGAAGAGAGGAGAGAGAGAGAGGAAAGAGAGAGAGAGAGAGAAGAGGAGATTGTTTTTTTTTTATCCCCTTTTTGTTGTTTTTATAATTATGTTTTCTCTTAACGAAATGAATAAATTTTAAAAGAAAATTGGGGGTTTTTACTATAGGGGAACTTTTTTAATTTTTTTTTTTTTCTGTTTTATCGTAAAAACGACTTTATTCTTTTTATTTTTGGGTTTTTTTTTAAAAAGTTCTTTTAAAAGAAATTAACAGAAAAGATAAAGAGGTTGTTTTTTTTTAAAGTTTTTTTTGTTTGGGAACTGTTTTTTTTTTTTTTTTGTTTTTTTTTTTGTTATTGACTTTGTTTTTGCGTTGTTGTTGCTGTTTTTTATTTACTGTTGTTGTTTTGGCTGTTTTTTTATTGACTTTGTTTTCCCCTTGGTTTTGACTGTTTTTTTATTTACTGTTGTTTTACGTTGTTATTGAGTTGTTTTACTGTTGTTTTCCGTTGATTGACTGTTGTTATTGCTTTGTTTTTTCGTTGTTTTGACTGTTTTTTATTGACTGTTTTTATTTATGTTGTTATTGACTGTTTAGAATTTGTTATTGACTGTTGTTATTGATTTGTTATTGACTTTGTTATTGACGGGTTTTTTTGACTGGTTATTTACTGTTGTTTTGCTTTTTTTGTTTATTGACTGTTTTTTGACTGTTTTTTATTGACTTTTGTTATTGACTGTTTTGTTGACGGTTTTTTTGTTATTGACTGTTTTTTTGGGGTTTTTTGACTGTTGTTTTGACTGTTGTTTTGACTGTTGTTATTGCTGTTGTTTTGACTGTTGTTTTTGACTGTTTTTTTGACTGTTGTTTTACTGTTGTTTTGACTGTTTTTTTGACTGTTGTTTTGACTGTTTTTATTGCTTTTTTATTGACTTTTTTATTGACTGTTGTTATTGACTGTTGTTATTACTGTTTTGGTTATTGACTGTTGTTATTGACTGTTTGTTTATTGGACTGTTTGTTATTGACTGTTGTTATTGACTGTTGTTATTGACTGTTGTTATTGACGTGTTCTGTTTTTTGACTGTTTTTATTGACTGTTGTTATTGACTGTTGTTATTAAAACTGTTGTTATTGACTGTTGGTTGGGATTTGAACTGTTTTTTTATTTAAAAAAAAAAAAAAAAAAAAAAAAAAAAAAAAAAAAAAAAAAAAAAAAAAAAAATTTTTTGTTGTTTTTTGAGGTATTGTTTTTTGAGTTTGTTATGATTTTTTATTGAGGTATTATTTTTATGATGGTTATTTTTATAAAGTTTTTTTGAGGTGTTATTAGTTTTATTGAGGAATTAATGTTTTGGATGTTTTTGTTTTTGGGGTTATAGTAAAGGATATTTTATTTTTATTAAAAAAAAAAAAATTTTGATGTTAAATAAAAGATAAAAATTTTAAAAGTATATAAGTTTATAGAGAGAGAGATATTTTATAGAGAGAGATATATTTTATAGAGAGAAATATTTTATAGAGAGAGATATATTTTATAGAGATATATTTTATAGAGAGATAGATATTTTATAGAGAGATATATAGTTTATAGAGAGATATATTTTATAGAGAGAGATATATTTTATAGAGAGATAGATATTTTATAGAGAGATATATAGTTTATAGAGAGATATATTTTATAGAGAGATATATTTTATAGAGAGATATATAGTTTATAGAGAGATATATTTTATAGAGAGATATATAGTTTATAGAGAGATATATTTTATAGAGAGATATATAGTTTATAGAGAGAGATATATAGTTTATAGAGAGATATATAGTTTATAGAGAGAGATATATTTTATAGAGAGATATATAGTTTATAGAGAGATATATAGTTTATAGTGAAAGAGAGAGAGAGAGGGAGAGAGAGAGAGAATAGCTTTAATCTGTACTAGACCAAAATTTCTACTTATTTTTCTCTCTTTTATACCATCACACTAATATCATATCGATGTATAATGTTATAACGTAATGCTATATAGGGCTCCATAAACAACCTTACATCATTAACTAGGATAACAACCATTAGCAAAAGAGTTGTTAAGGTTGAAGTAGTTCGGTAGTTAAGGTTCACTGTCTCAATATGTGTTTTGAAACGGAGAGAAAGAAGGAAAATAAGATAAAGAAGGGAAGGGAAGGGAGAGAAAGAAGGGTGTGAAGGAAGAAAGAAGGGAGAGAAAGAAGAGTGTGAAGGAAGAAAAGGGAAGATAATAAAGGGAGATAAAGGGTGTGAAGGAAGAAAAGAAAGAAGGGAGAGAAGGAAGAAAAAGGAAGAGAGAGAAGGAATAGAAGGAAGAAAATTAAGATAAAGAAGGGAGAGAAGGAAGAAAAAGGAAGAGAATAAAGGGAGAGAAAGTGTGAAGGGAGGAAAAGGAAGAGAAAAGAGAAGGAAGGGTAGGGTGTGAAGGAAAAGATAATTAAGGAAGAGGGAAGGAGGGAAAAAAAATGGAGGAGAAGGAAGGAGGGGGGAAAAAAATGGGGGAAGGAAGGGAAAGGAGGAAAATGATGGAGGAGAAGGAGGGAAAGAAGGAGGAAAAAGGAGGAAAAAGGAGGAAGGAAAGGGGGGAAATAATGGGGGGAAGGAGGAAAAGGAAGGAGGGAAATAATGGAGAAAAGGGGGAAGGAAGGAGGGAAAATATGGAGAAAGGAGAGGGAAAGGAGGGAAAATAATGGGAAGGAGAAGGAAGGAGGGAAAATAATGAAGGAGGAAGGAAGGAGGGGGAAAAAAATAGAAAGGAGGAAAGGAAGGAGGGAAAATAATGGAGAAGGAGGAAGGAAGGAGGGAAAATGATGGAGGAGAGGGAGGAGGGAAAATAATGGAGAAGGAAGGAAGGAGGGAAAAATAAAGAAGGAAGGAGGGAAAAATAAAGAAGGAAAGGAGGGAAGGAGGGAAAATAATGGAGAAGAGGGAGGAGGGAGGGAAAATAATGGAGAAGGAGGAAG
Source organism: Chionoecetes opilio (assembly GCA_016584305.1). Classification (NCBI taxonomy): domain Eukaryota; kingdom Metazoa; phylum Arthropoda; class Malacostraca; order Decapoda; family Majidae; genus Chionoecetes; species Chionoecetes opilio. Next base: position 42,218 of record JACEEZ010020790.1, read on the forward strand.
GAAAGAGGGGAAAATAATGGAGGAGAAGGAGAAAGGAAGGAGGGTAAGGAGTGGCGAGAAGAAAAATTAGAGAGGGAGGAAAGTTTGGGTGAGAAGTGTCGGTATAGGAGGAGGAGGAGGAGGAGGAGGAGAGGAAAAAATGGGGTGGAAAAGTCTGAGAGATCAAGTCTATTAGATACTGGAGAGAGAGAGAGGTAGAGAGAAAAGAGAGGAGAGAGAGAGAGAGAAGAGAGAGAGAGAGAGAGAGAGAGAGAGAGACACACACACACACGTCTCATTACCTAACTCAAATATGAAAGTTAGGAACAATTCACACCTTATTGACTTAAGTTTGTACCGATTAAAGCTACTCTCTCTCTCTCTCTCTCTCTCTCTCTCTCTCTCTCTCTCTCTCTCTCTCTCTCTCTCTCTCTCTCTCTCTCTCTCTCTCTCTCTCTCTCTCTCTCTCTCTCTCTCTCTCTCTCTCTCTCTCCTCTCTCTCCTCTCCTCTCTTCTCTCCTCTCTCTCTCTCTCAGTAGATATTTAGAAATAATACTAAGGAAAGATTAAATGTATATTGCTACTCCCTCTATTCTTCTACTACTACTACTACTACTACTA
>JACEEZ010020790.1:47817-97817 GCA_016584305.1 Chionoecetes opilio
GAGAGAGCGCGAGCGAGAGAGAGAGAGAGAGAGAGAGGAGAGAGAGAGAGAGAGAGAGAGAGAGAGAGAGAGAGAGAAATTGAACTACGACAGAGAAAAAAAAATTGAACCACAAGAGAGAGAGAGAGAGAGAGAGAGAGAGAGAGAGAGAGAGAGAGAGAGAGAGAGAGAGAGAAAGAGAACAAAAAAATCATCCAATGCACAACTACTAGGCTACAACTGTGCTAGAATTAACCATATTTTTATTTACATGTATTCACTTTATTTTCTCACTAGTATCATTGTGAGGGTTGCCTGCTGTTCATGCCGATATAAAGACAGACAGACATTCACCATTAATCACCAAAGAAACAGTCAAATCATTCAGGTGGGAACAAAGCACACATAAGAATAGGTTCATTATGTTGTTTCTGAGCTTAAGTAGGGAGAAGTAAAAAGGTCTTGGGTTGTGTTGGCAGGCATTCTTTCGTTGTTTCTCTCTCTCTCTTTCTCTCTGTCGTGGTACAATTTGTTTCTCTCTTTCTGTTGTGGTTCAATTTCTCTTTCTCTGTCGTAGTATAATCTCTCTCTCTCTCTCTCTCTCTCTCTCTCTCACTCTCTCTCTCCTCTCTCTCTCTCTCTCTCTCTCTCCTCTCTCTCTCTCGCTCTCGCTCTCGCTCTCTCTCTCTTCTCTCTCCTCTCTCTCTCTCTCCTCTCTCTCTCATCTCTCTCCTCTCTCTCTCTCTCTCTCTCTCTCTCTCTCTTCTCTCTCTCTCTCTCTCTCTCTCTCTCTCTGTCATGGCTCAATTTCTGTTGTGGTACAAATTTTTTTTTCTCATTCTTTCTGTCGTGGTTCAATATCTCTCTCTCTCTCTCTCTCTCGGTACAATTTAGTGTGACCTACTAACTCCGTGCTATCCCTGCAGCCTTCCCTGTGAGGTCTGCGCCACGCCTACACACGAGGACTGATGATGCTGCCCTGAGGGAGACCAGAGCCACGCCCCCTCAGGCACTGGGCTCCTGGCTGGCCCCTGTGCACCCTGTAGGTAAGTGTGGAGTGATGGGGGGGCTTGTGAAGGGGTGAGGGGTGATGGGGAGGGGGTAAAGGGTGAGGGGTGATGGGGAGGAGGTGTGGGGTGATGGGGGGCTTGTGAGGGGGTGATGGGTGATGGGGAGGAGGTAAGGGGTGAGGGAAGGGAGATGGGGCACTTGTGAGGGATGAGGGAAGGGAGATGGTTAGTGTAGGGTGATGGGGTGCTTGTGAAGGGGTGAGAGGGTGAGGGTAGAGGTAAGGAAGGAAGGGAGAGAGATGGGTATGTATGGGGTGATGGGGAGAGTGTGATGGGGAGATAGGTAAGTGTAGGGTGATGGGGGTGATGGTGATGGGGTGACAGGGTGAGGGTAGAGGCAAGGAAGGAAGGGAGAGTTATGTGTGGGGTGATGGGGCATTTGTGTGAGGAGATGGGGGTGAGGGCAGAGGCAATGAAGGGAGATGGGTAAGTGTGGAGTGATGGGGTGATGGGGCATTTGTGAGTGGTTGATGGGGGTGAGGCAAGGAAGGGAGAGAGATGGGTAAGTGTGGGGCGATGGGGGTGAGGGGTGAGGAATGTGTTAGGTAAATGTGGGGTGATGGGGTGAAGGAAGGATGGGAGGTAGATGGGGAGATGTTTAAGCTGGGACTCGAGCATGTGCAAGGGGAATGATGGGCACTGAGCTGGGCCAATATAATGTTTAAGTGTCATAGCTAACTTATCCTAGCATAGCTTACTTATTTACTGATACTTAGCATTACTTATACAAGACATAGCATACTTATAGCTACCTAACAACATTTTTCTTATGGTTCTCATGTGTAGGTATAGGCCTAATATTTTATCCTGTATTTCATTTGGTGTTGATATGAAGGGTCAATATAGATGTGAAGAAGCGATAGGTCTAAATAGGTTCACATATAGGGTGGTGGATGATTGGAATAGACTCAGTTATCAGGTGTTCGGTGCAGAGATGAAACTAGGGAGTGTTAGAAGAGGATTAGACAATTATATATATAGGGATGAAAGGTGGATGTAGGTAATGTATGTGTGTGTATTATAGAAACTGTCATGTGTTGTTATTTTCATAGTTGAGGGAGAGAAAGTATAAGTAGTAAAGATTCAATGTTTCTAATCTAAATTATCTAGAAAAAGTAGCGGAGGTATTTGGTTGTTTTTCAGGGTGTGTAGTAGTTATTTGGTTGTTTTTCAGGGTGTGTAGTAGTTATTTGGTTGTTTTTCAGGGTGTGTAGTAGTTATTTGGTTGTTTTTCAGGGTGTGTAGTAGTTATTTGGTTGTTTTTCAGGGTGTGTAGTAGTTATTTGGTTGTTTTTCAGGGTGTGTAGTAGGTATTTGGTTGTTTTTCAGGGTGTGTAGTAGTTATCTGGTTGTTTTTCAGGGTGTGTAGTAGTTATTTGGTTGTTTTTCAGGGTGTGTAGTAGTTATTTGGTTGTTTTTCAGGGTGTGTAGTAGTTATTTGGTTGTTTTTCAGGGTGTGTAGTAGTTATTTGGTTGTTTTTCAGGGTGTGTAGTAGTTATTTGGTTGTTTTTCAGGGTGTGTAGTAGTTATTTGGTTGTTTTTCAGGGTGTGTTCTAGTTATTTGGTTGTTTTTCAGGGTGTGTAGTAGTTATTTGGTTGTTTTTCAGGGTGTGTAGTAGTTATTTGGTTGTTTTTCAGGGTGTGTAGTAGTTATTTGGTTGTTTTTCAGGGTGTGTAGTAGTTATTTGGTTGTTTTTCAGGGTGTGTAGTAGTTATTTGGTTGTTTTTCAGGGTGTGTAGTAGTTATTTGGTTGTTTTTCAGGGTGTGTAGTAGTTATTTGGTTGTTTTTCAGGGTGTGTAGTAGTTATTTGGTTGTTTTTCAGGGTGTGTAGTAGTTATTTGGTTGTTTTTCAGGGTGTTTACTAGTTATTTGGTTGTTTTTCAGGGTGTGTAGCAGTGAGGCAGTCGTGGGGACCTGCCAGCCAGTCCTCCAAGAAGCCAGCACCAGCAGCAGCAAGTATCAGGGCAACAGAGGACCAAGTGTGAAGGAGCAAGGCAAAGGAAGGTGTTGTCTCCAGAAACCCGCTGCTCAAGCCCGTCGATCTAGTGTTGTGACTTCAAAATGATTCCCTTCGTATAGCAGCTTCAAAATAGTTGTTCATATTACTTGAGCTTCAAAATAGTTCAATTCATATTACTTGAGCTTCAAAATAGTTGTTCATATTATTACTGAGCTTCAAAATAGTTGTTCACATTACTTAGAACTTCAAAATAGTTGTTCATATTATTACTTGAGCTTCAAAATAGTTGTTCATATTATTACTTGAGCTTCAAAATAGTTGTTCATATTATTACTTGAGCTTCAAAATAGTTGTTCATATTACTTGAGCTTCAAAATAGTTGTTCATATTATTACTTGAGCTTCAAAATAGTTGTTCATATTACTTGAGCTTCAAAATAGTTGTTCATATTATTACTTGAGCTTCAAAATAGTTGTTCACATTACTTAAGAGCTTCAAAATAGTTACGTATTCATATTATTTAAGCTTCAAAATAGTTCTGTACATAGTGTTGAGGCATTCCAACCTTGCCTGTGTTCTTGTGTGTGTCTCGCCAAAGGAATGACTGATACTTTGGATAGGCAGGCAAGAAAGTGTATTGATTATGTGTACACTTTGGATGAGTAATAACACACACACTGGAGTACATGAAGCTGCTGATAGGGTCTGTTAACGTGGTAAGGGTTGGTGATGGCCGGGATGTTAGTCATGGTCAAATTCCTCCTGTCTCAAACTCTCCAGTCTTTCCTTATCTTTCTTGAGGCGGTGACTAAAGAGTGAAGTTTGGTGTTAACCTTTGTATATCATCTGATTATTCAACTGTTTTTACACATAGGTTGTACTGGATTATGAGTGGCGTGTCGGATGTGATTGATTTAATGCCAAAAAAAGGTGGAAATGTGCCAGACATCAGAGGTCATATGGCACTATGGCAAAGCAGAAAAAGGGGATGGGTTATAGAGAAAGAGTGAAACAGTGAGGGAAGGGGAAGGAACCGAATGTTACGGCAGGATGGTTAGATCAGATGAAGGATGTGGATTTGTTAGAAGAAGGAAGTCAAATTATTCAGGGAGAAGGATGTCGGATGTGAGACCACCACTGGGCAAGCGGGAGGCAAATAAGGTTCACAGATATCCTGTAGCACACACAATGGAGCAGAATTCCCTTGTGAAAAATCAACTTTGAGAATGGTGAGAAATTTTGCCCAATTGAGTGTGGTGTGCTGCAGGATATGTGAACATTGTCTGCCTCCAGCTGCCCGTGGTGGCCCCGTGACCTCACATCCGACGTGCCACTCATAATTCAGTACAAACTACGTGTATAAAAAGTTGAACCGTTCATCAGATAATATACAAATGCTAACACCAAACCTCACTCATTAGTCACCACCACAAGAAAGATTTAAGAAAATACTGGAGAGTTTGAGACAGGAGGGATTTCACCATCTGTCACATCCCGGCCATCACCGACACTTACCACGTTACCAGACATAAGCAGCTTCCTTTACTCTGCTGTGTGTGTTAAGGCCGTGTCACACGGACACTTTTTCCGGCATCTTTTGGTATTTTGCTACCAAAAGATGCCCGTAGTGGTGGCAAAAAATGCGCGTTCGTCACACGGCGTCTCGGCTACGAGCATCTTCTATGACCCACGACCAAAACTAACATTATGGATCGTGCAAGAACACTTCAATCGTATTCTTCAATTCAAGACTTATGAATCGTGCAAGAAAATGCTCGTTGCTGAAACGCCGTGTGACGAACGTGCATTTTTTTGCCACCACTACGGGCATCTTTGGTAGCAAAATACCAAAAGATGACGGAAAAAGTGTCCGTGTGACACGGCCTTAACTGTGTACAAGTGTACAAATAATCAATACATTTACTTTCCTGCCTATCCAAAGTATCAGTCATGTGAGATAATGAGACCACTAATCCTGCCTCACAGCTTGATGCACCGGGCAAGAAACTACTCCTTAAGGACTTGCACTACTCCATCTAACTCTCCGGGGGGAATGTTGGATGACCACACTGTTATTTTTTTTATTATAAATATGTAAGATGTGAGTGACACCTCTAGACACAGACTTTTGACCGCTTGTATACACCAGCCTCACTACCAGACCAGCACCCAAGTCTGACGGTAAAGTTACATAGGGCTTCAATCCTCTGGGGGTGTTGCAGCAGCAAGTAGCAATCCTCTGGGGGTGTTGCAGCAGCAAGTAGCAATCCTCTGGGGGTGTTGGAGCAAGTAGCAATCCTCTGGGGGTGTTGCAGCAAGTAGCAATCCTCTGGGGGTGTTGCAGCAAGTAGCAATCCTCTGGGGGTGTTGCAGCAAGTAGCAATCCTCTGGGGGTGTTGCAGCAGCAATCCTCTGGGGGTGTTGCAGCAAGTAGCAATCCTCTGGGGGTGTTGCAGCAAGTAGCAATCCTCTGGGGGTGTTGCAGCAAGTAGCAATCCTCTGGGGGTGTTGCAGCAAGTAGCAATCCTCTGGGTGAGCGTGTGTCACCCTCAACCCTTGCCTCACTCCTCGGCAGCCTCACTCTGGTCCTGACACACTTCTGCCGCCCACTCTGTAATCACAATATAACACAATTAGTAAATCTCAGAATTCTGCAAATCTTTGATGCAATATTGTATAGAAATAATCTGAACATTGTGGAATGAAGTAAAAATTGAGATTATTTCCAACTTTTGTGATTGGTTCCTGGTGCCTCCCTGCACGCCTGGTGACCTGCAGAGGCACCGAAGGCAGCGGCCTGGCCAGGACTCGAGCCGTCCTCACCACACCACCACCACACAGTCTGCTACACAGGCTCCAGCAAGATGAGATGCCAGAGTGCAGACTCAGACAGGCCAAACACAAGCTAGGGGGACCTTGTTGCCACACTCAGTCCTCCAGGCAGAGGCTGAAACAAAAGAATATTGTTACAAAGATTGTATTGAAGGTTGTGCCTCCACACCTCAAACAATATTTGTATTCAAGAAAAGCTGCTCTATAGCCTATACATTGAACACACAAATCAATCCCCCCCTTTGCTCTAAATATTATCAAATTTAATATTTCCAAAATCTACTACTACAACTACTAGCTACAGAATGTGTATGGAAGTAGACGCACTCAGCAGCCAGGGAGGATCTTCACCGCCGTGTGGACCAAGGCCATTACAGGTGCCTCCCACTCTGCTGCAGACACCCAAAACGAGCCACACTCCTGCACTGCTACCGCCACACCACACACACTCCTCCGCTGCTGCCCGCCACACCACGCCTGAGGAAACAGTCCATGGTTACTTTATCGACAAAATAAATATACATTTTCATTAACGCTTATTTTTTCCCCCATAATTTAGTCTACACAATTTACTTTATGCTAAAGGTTTATGTCAAGGAAAGTTTAGTCTGGTCTACACTGATGCCTGCTGCTTGGTACTCCCTCAAGGGGGATTGGCTGCAGCAGATGAGTTTCCATTTGCACCTGTCCATGCCCTTCATTCTCACATTTTCCCAGTCCTCTCATTCTGAAAAAAGAAATAGGGAGAAACTGGTTCACAAATAGGTAGGTAAATGATTGGAATGGACTCAGTCGTCAGGTAGTTAGTGCGGAGTCAATAGGGAGCTTTAAAAGGAGGCTAGACAGCTTTATGGATGGGGATGAAAGGTGGATGTAGGTGTTTAGTAACAGGAACTACCTCGTGTAGGTCTCGCGGCCTCTTATAGCTTCCTTATGTTCTTACATCCCCTCTCACTCCAGCACTATTTTGCTATTCACCAGGGGGTCAGCCTCTCACACTTCCAGCACCTGTCCAGCACCTCACTCTCACCTCCTCCAGCACACCATTGTCTCATCAATCAGGGTCGTCCTCATCATATACTTGATTGATTGATTTAATGCAAAAAAAGGTGGAAATGTGCCAGACATCAGAGGTTATATGGCAATATGGCAAAGCATAAAAAGGGGAGGGGTTATATAAAAATAGTGAAACGGTGAGGGAATAATATACTTGAGCAAACAATCATGCAACAGATATACACACACACTACCGTAGAGCCCTCAAGCCCCCACCCGAAGCAAGACAACCTTCAGCCTCCCCATTCCCCTAGAGCAGCGGACAGACTCGCTCCCTTCCCTCCCCAACACAACAGGCACATAAAGTAAGGAAGCTACAAGAGGCCGCGAGACCTACACGTGGTAGTTCCTGTTACTTAACACTACCTACACCCACCTTTCATCCCCATCCATGAAATTGTCTAGCCTCCTTTTAAAGTTCCCTATTGACTCCGCACTAACTACCTGACAACTGAGTCCATTCCAATCATTTACCACCCTATATGTCAACCTGTTTCTCCCTAGTCACTCGCTTCTCTCCCCAAAACAGGCATTGTGTCAACCAGGGCCGTTTCTTACTAGCATATGCGAATTACACGGTTGCACAGGGCCCCCGAAGCCACCAAGGGGCCCCCGAAGCCACCAAGGGGCCCCCAAGCTGCCATTATTTGCTTCTTTTTTTTTAGAATCTAGTCTCTTTTCCTCTTAAAGTGCACCAGATTGATGCATTTAAATATTAATGGCGTGCCCCCGGACCACCTTAGAGGGCTTGGAATAGCCCCACCATAGTTTTACAAAATAGGGCCCCCAAACAGCATTTCGCATAGGGCCCCAAAAGGCTAGAAACGGCTCTGGTGTCAACCCTTCCCTCGATGCCCACACTGCAAACAAAGCTGCCTCCCACCCAAGGGCCTCCTGCTATCTGTTCTTCATATAGTCTATTTTTTTTAATTAGGCGAAAATTCCATTCTATCTTAAGGTCTCATGCTTAAAATGATACCTATGTTTACCTGATAATATGGTTAACTATGGTCAAATACAACTGAAATTTAGAAGAAACGTAGTATTCCCTTCTGGCATCAAATATCAGTCAGTAAGCAGCAAGGGGTCAGGATTTTTCACCTCGTTAAAAAAAACAGAGTATAGGTATTTTTCTGTGGCAGGTCGATCAGAGGCGCCAGTAGCTGTGTATTTGCTCATGATACATACATACACATCATCCCTTATATATAAATATTTTTCAATAAACCTACAAACATAATGTGATCCTCTCTATCCTAATCATTAGTTAGTTAAGTAATCTAGTTGATGAATGGAGGCTGGTTCTGTTTTTCCCTGCAACTGTTTGCTAGTGGGATGTGGCTGGAGGGTAGAGTTTATGTGGTGGGATGTGGCTGGAGGGTAGTTTATGTGGTGGGATGTGGCTGGAGGGTAGAGTTTATGTGGTGGGATGTGGCTGGAGGGTAGAGTTTATGTGGTGGGATGTGGCTGGAGGGTAGAGTTTATGTGGTGGGATGTGGCTGGAGGGTAGAGTTTATGTGGTGGGATGTGGCTGGAGGGTAGAGTTTATGTGGTGGGATGTGGCTGGAGGGTAGAGTTTATGTGGTGGGATGTGGTGGGATGTGGCTGGAGGGTAGAGTTTCTGTATTGTGATGTGGTGGGATGTGGCTGGAGGGTAGAGTTTATGTATTGTGATGTGGTGGGAGGTGGCTGGAGGGTAGAGTTTCTGTATTGTGATGTGGTGGGAGGTGGCTGGAGGGTAGAGTTTATGTCTTGTGATGTGGTGGGAGGTGGCTGGAGGGTAGAGTTTATGTCTTGTGATGTGGTGGGATGTGGCTGGAGGGTAGAGTTTATGTCTTGTGATGTGGTGGGATGTGGCTGGAGGGTAGAGTTTATGTATTGTGATGTGGTGGGATGTGGCTGGAGGGTAGAGTTTCTGTATTGTGATGTGGTGGGAGGTGGCTGGAGGGTAGAGTTTATGTACTGTGATGTGGTGGGAGGTGGCTGGAGGGTAGAGTTTATGTATTGTGATGTGGTGGGATGTGGCTGGAGGGTAGAGTTTATGTCTTGTGATGTGGTGGGATGTGGCTGGAGGGTAGAGTTAATGTACTGTGATGTAATACTAACAATTATTTCACACATGACCTGGCAGCAGACCATTATGCCATGACACGCTGCCTGTCATTCCTTGCTACACCGCAACAGTCATAACTCAACAGTAACTCACTAAACAGAACATAGAGAATAACAAGGAGCTGCAGGAGGTTAAAATAGTGGAAGGTCCAATGAAAAATATGATAGTAGATGAGGTAGTAAGAGCATTGAAGGGAATAAGAACATAAGTAAGGAAGCTACAAGAGGCCGTGAGACCTACACGAGGTAGTTCCTGTTACCTAATACTACCTATATCCACCTCTCTTCCCCATCCATGAATTTATCCAAACTCCTTTTAAAGACCCCAATAGACTCCACATTGACCACCTGACGACTGAGTCCATGCCAATCATTCACCACCCTATTTGTGAACCAGTTTCTCCCTATTTCCTTTTTAAATCTACACTTTTCCAGCTTGAATCCATTACTTCTCGTTCTACCCTGCTTACTAACCTTAATGCAAGATGGAAAGGCACCAGGTCCATCGGGTGTCAGCAGTGATAGGCTGACACTAGCAGGAAGGACAGGTATCAGAAAACCAACTGGAGTTTTTGAAAAGATTATGAGGGAAGAATGGAAGGATAGCTTTACCTTACCACTGTTTAAAGGACAAGGAGATGCACTGTCATGTGGTGGGTACTGAGGTTTGAGGCTGTTAGAACATGGGATGAAGATTTGGGATAGAGTGTTGTGTGAACAGCTTAAGAGAATCATCAAGATCAATGACTGCTAATTTGGCTTTGTGGCTGGAAAGTCAACAACTGATCAATCTTTATCACAAGACATCAGCAGGAGCAATATAAGGAGAAGAAGAGGAGGCTGTATCATGTGCTTGTGGTAGTATTGGGCATTGATGAGGTTGAGGCAAAGGATAGAGATAGTTGGAAGTGTATATCAACCGTCTAACCTCTTCGGGGAAAATCTCACATTAACAATCCCTTCACGCCCAGATCTTTCCTTGGCTATAAAAAATCATCTGTTGTTAGCCATGGAATTACGAAAAGTAACTGAATATACCAAATTAGTTAGTGGACAAGGATACTAAACAGGTCATATCTATAAAATATTGCTTATAGTCACTCAAAAATCGTCTAATGGTACCCAAATTACAATGGAAATTACGTTCTGGGCCTCAAGGGTTAAAAAGAAAAAAGAACTCGCAGAACAATTCTATTTTGGTCACAGGTTCCGCCATCGCTCCGGCCTTCAGCGAGGGACCACCGACCTTCAGCGAGGGACCACCGACCTTAAGCGAGGGACCACCGACCTTAAGCGAGGGACCACCGACCTTAAGCGAGGGACCACCGACCTTCAGCGAGGGACCACCGACCTTAAGCGAGGGACCACCGACCTTAAGCGAGGGACCACCGACCTTAAGCGAGGGACCACCGACCTTAAGCGAGGGACCACCGACCTTCAGCGAGGGACCACCGACCTTAAGCGAGGGACCACCGACCTTCAGCGAGGGACCACCGACCTTGAGCGAGGGACCACCGACCTTGAGCGAGGGACCACCGACCTTCAGCGAGGGACCACCGACCTTCAGCGAGGGACCACCGACCTTCAGCGAGGGACCACCGACCTTCAGCGAGGGACCACCGACCTTCTGTTCCATTACAACCCACACACCAAAAGCAAGTGTGAAAGAAATGATTTTGTCTCTTCATTGAAAGCAGTTACTGTACATATTAACCCCTTCACACCCAGATCTTTCCTTTGCTATGAAAAATTGTGTTGTCCAGCCATAAAATTTCAAAAAGTAACTGAATATACCAAATTAGTTAGTGGACAAGGATACTAAACAGGTCATAGCTATAAAACATTGCTTCTATTCACTGTAAATCGTCTAATGGTACCCAAATTACAAAGAAATTACGTTCTGGGTCTCAAGGGGTTAATTACATCAAATGACCCATGACGTAACCCATGGGTAGCAGGCATGACAGCGGCACCAGACCAACACACCTGAGGGCGACACTAACAGCCGTGCTTCCTGGAGGGACGACACGCTGACCTGCTTCCCGCTGCTGCCCTCCACCCCGGGTCTTCTGGTCCTGTCCTGCACACGTCCTGCACGCCACCACCACAAGGCTTGGCGGGGACACCATCGTCCACCAAACTTTTGCCTGAAAAATGTTTACACCTTTAACCCCTGCAGACCCAGAACGTAATTTCCATTGTTATTTGGGTACCATTAGAAGATTTACAGTGACTATAAGCAATGTTTTATAGATATGACCTGTTTAGTATCCTTGTCGACTTACTAATTTGGTATATTATGTAACTTCTCATAAATTTATGGCTCGACAACATACAATTTTTTTTAGCAAAGGAAAGATCTGGGCGTGAAGGGGTTAAGACATGTTGCTGCTTGTGGTGGGTTGATGTGGCGGCCGTCGGCAGGTTGCTGGGAAGCCGTCACCAAGGGAAACATCTGCCCGGGCCGCCTCACTCCTGGTGCCGCCCGCCACACCATGACACAGCATGACAGGAGAGTATCTACTACTCATCATGATGACTGATTGATCATCATTATGTTCCCGATCAATAAAATCCAGTAATGTCTCCCCCTTTTCTATCTACACCTTTTCACTCTCAAATTAAAACAACTGAACTTGAAATTAAAACAACTGAAGTTTAAATTAAAACAACTGAAGTTTAAATTAAAACAACTGAAGTTTAAATTAAAACAACTGAAGTTTAAATTAAAACAACTGAAGTTTAAATTAAAACAACTGAAGTTTAAATTAAAACAACTGAAGTTTAAATTAAAACAACTGAAGTTAATATTAAAACAACTGAAGTTAATATTAAAACAACTGAAGTTAATATTAAAACAACTGAAGTTAATATTAAGATAAAAATAACAACTTCAAATTAAAATAATTGAATTTCAAATTAAAAGAAAAAATTCATCTATTATATTTTGAAATTCATTTGTTTTATTTTGAAGTTCTGTTGTTCTAATTTGAGAGTGAAAAGGTGTATTATGAAAACCCCCAGAAAAGTAACATATTTCTTCCTGCAAACTTTTTCTTATCTTTACCAGAGTGCTGCCAGCAAAGGGAAGAGAGGGAAAACATTATTTATGAAAAGATATACCATTCTTTTAAATATTTTTACACAGCATACTACATAGATAAAGCAACACAGGATGAAGTAACGTATAGCTATTCCGTGTAGGTTAGTACACATACTCTACTTATACAAAAGAAAACAAAAGTTACATTTTTGGTTTGGTACTCAATTTTTTTTTTGGCACCCAAAGATTTTTGGCACTAAATTTTTTTGGAAATTTTGGCATTCAAAAATATTTGGCACTCAAAATTTTATGACTCAAAATTTTTGGCACTCAAAATTGTTTGGCACTAAAAAGTAATTGGCACTCAAATTTTGTTGGCACTCCATTTTCTTTGGCACTCAACATTTTTTTGGCACTAAAAATGTTTGACTGCCAACAATTTTCTAAGTTCCAAAAAAAATTTAGTGCCAATAAAATGTGCCAAAAAATTTTGAGTGCCAAAAATTGTTCGAGTGCCAAAAATGTTTGTGCCAAAAATGTTTGAGTGCCAAAAAAAAATTGAGTGCCAAAAAATTTTGAGTGCCAAAAATTTGTGCCAAAAATTTTTGAGTGCCAAAAATTTGAGTGCCAAAAATGTAACTTTTGTTTTCTTTTGTATAAGTAGAGTATGTGTACTAACCTAACCTAACGTTTGCAGGAAGAAATATGTTACTTTTCTGGGAGTTTTCATAATACACCTTTTCACTCTCAAATTAGAACAACGGAACTTCAAAATAAAACAAATGAATTTCAAAATATGATAGATGAATTTTTTCTTTTAATTTGAAATTCAATTATTTTAATTTGAAGTTCAGTTATTTTATTTGAAGTTCAGTTATTTTAATTTGAAGTTGTTATTCTAATTTAAACTTCAGTTGTTTTAATATAAAATCTGTTGTTTTAATTTAAACTTCAATTGTTTTAATATAAACTTCAGTTGTTTTAATATAAACTTCAGTTGTTTTAATATAAACTTCTGTTGTTTTAATATAAACTTCAGTTGTTTTAATATAAACTTCAGTTGTTTTAATATAAACTTCAGTTGTTTTAATTTTAAGTTCAGTTGTTTTTATTTAAACTTCAGTTGTTTTAATTTAAACTTCTGTTGTTTTAATTTAAACTTCTGTTGTTTTAATCTAAACTTCAGTTGTTTTAATTTAAACTTCTGTTGTTTTAATTTAAACTTCTGTTGTTTTAATTTAAACTTCTGTTGTTTTAATCTAAACTTCAGTTGTTTTAAATTAAACTTCTGTTGTTTTAATTTATACTTCTGTTGTTTTAATTTAAACTTCTGTTGTTTTAATTTAAACTTCTGTTGTTTTAATCTAAACTTCAGTTGTTTTAATTTAAACTTGTTGTTTTAATTTAAAGTTCAGTAGTTTTAATTTGAGTGAAAAGGTGTAGAAGAGCACCTGGCCGGCAGCCTCCCACCCTGCAGTGGTGACCTGGGAGGCAGCCTCCCACCCTGCAGTGGTGACCTGGCCGGCAGCCTCCCACCCTGCAGTGGTGACCTGGGAGGGAGGCAGCCTCCCACCCTGCAGTGGTGACCTGGCCGGCAGCCTCCCACCCTGCAGTGGTGACCTGGGAGGCAGCCTCCCACCCTGCAGTGGTGACCTGGCCGGCAGCCTCCCACCCTGCAGTGGTGACCTGGGAGGCAGCCTCCCACCCTGTAGTGGTGACCTGGCCGGCAGCCTCCCACCCTGCAGTGGTGACCTGGGAGGCAGCTTTCCTCCCAGGCACTGTTTGGCCCCAGGCTTCCCACGGTGCATCAATACAACACCTCGCCATGACTCCCCTTCCCCCTCTGCGGTGTGTGACACCCAAGCACTTTGGTCCAACAACATCCAACTTTGGTCGGCTCTTCACGTGCCCAAATCACCTCAATCTCCTTACTCTCAGCACTGCACTCAACTCCTGCAATGGCCATAGTACCTGCATTCTCATGTAGTTAAGTACTACTCATAAATATAAAAAAAATATAAAAAAATAATAATAATTCCTCTGCAATATATTTGCCCCAACAGTTGATCATACACAACCACTTCTTAAAGAATGTATCTGCTAAGTGAAAGACCTAAAACTGTTCCATATTCCTACTACTAGTCAAGGTGTGGGTGACGGCAAGGGTGGAACACACTCGCCAGGGCATTAATTTGTTACGGTAACACTGCCTTGAACACTTGCCTGGTGTGGAAGGTTGACAAGAGGTCATCTTGGTGTCATGGTAGTCATGGTGGTAATCTTGATCTTGGTGTCATGGTAGTCATGGTGGTAATCTTGATCTTGGTGTCATGGTAGTCATGGTGGTAATCTTGATCTTGGTGTTATGGTAGTCATGGTGGTAATCTTGATCTTGGTGTCATGGTAGTCATGGTGGTAATCTTGATCTTGGTGTCATGGTAGTCATGGTGGTAATCTTGATCTTGGTGTCATGGTAGTCATGGTGGTAATCTTGATCTTGGTGTTATGGTAGTCATGGTGGTAATCTTGATCTTGGTGTCATGGTAGTCATGGTGGTAATCTTGATCTTGGTGTCATGGTAGTCATGGTGGTAATCTTGGTCTGGGTGTCATGGTAGTAATGGTGTTAGCATCTTCATGGTACACAAACACCCCTTTCTTAACAGCAACACTGCAATCAGATACTCCTGTTGAAATATTAGCCTATAAGAACACAAACACAACACAACAATACTATCCTGGGTAAATATGCAGTTTCAACCAATACTCTCCTGACATAACTAGGGGAATATTTGCTTTGTTGAGTGTCTGTTAACACTTTTATCATATTAAACGTTGATTATAGTATCTTGAGCTGGGTGTATAAAGCTTGCTGTTTTTAATATCGATATTCATCCTTATACTATTGTAACTAAGAGGATTCTCGTAATCCAGCGCTCCACTGTTGTTTCTTAACTTATTGGAAGGTTTTTTCATTCGGTTATAATGGACGAGAACTGCGCGGTCGCTACCACAGTTACCACTTACGTTTTCTATATTATTTTTTGCTCAGTTTACTGTAGGCTACAGAATTCATCCACTTCCGCGAAACCTTCAAAACTTATATATGTACATATTGTAGAAATGATATAGTTGTTTAATACGCATACAGACACACCCTCCCCTTCCAGAGGCCCCCCAACCCTTTAGGTTAGGTTAGGTTCATAATCCCGCCGGGGGGTCGAGTTGGCGGAGCCCCCCGTTAGGAGGTTACATTTGTTTCGGTTGGGGTAATAATCCTCCCGGCAGGGCGAGGAAAGCGGATCACTCGGCGGCTGGTGAATGCAGGGCGGGGCGGGGCGGGGCGGGGCGGGGCGGGGCGGGGCGGGGCGGGGCGGCACACTTGTTTTCCTACAATTCTGTCACTTTTCTGGTTTCTGAGACACTGACTATTATTTCCTGGCCAAGTTTTAGTTATTTTTCTGATGGAGATACATTGTTATCAATGGAAACGGCAACCTTAGAATCTGGTGTTGAAAATAAAAATAATAAACTTTTTATTGGGTTTCCGGAAAATAAAAATATCTCCATCAGAAAAGAAAAAAAATTTAAGCAAGGAAAACCCACCGTAGATAACACTTTAGCCGCCACCTGCCCTAACGTCGCCAGGCGCCATATATTACGAATTATAGCATCACTACTGATTTGTATGTGCCACTGAAGATGATACACATTAGTTTATATCATGACTTGTTGTAGGATAAGATCATGCAGTGAAATTACTATCGTCGTACAGCCTTTACAATGAAAACAATGTGTCCCACGTTTTTCCCACAGCTACCCTGTTTCAGCGTTGTTTTATGCTTTGTATCTGCAAGTATAGACGGTTTCAAATTTCGCAACTCGTTTTTTTCTCGCGCGACGACGACGGCGGGAGGACACACAGAACATAAACACTAATTGGCGACCTTATTGTTGGTCGCCACTCTGGTGATATTTTTGTAATTTGTTCATTTAAAGCCATAATGACACATATGAAGACACAAAATGACAGACCCTCCAGATAGCCCCTTCTAACTTTCCTGAAATCATGGATGTAGAAATGTAAGTATTAACGACACCACACGTCTGTACATCGAAAAAAACGTTGTCCTGGCGACTTTAGTGTTATCTACGGTAGTCAGTGTCTCAGAAAATGACCGCGCAGTCCTCGTCCATTTTTACCGTTTTCTTCCCCAAGGCATGCTATGCACTCACCTCTTGCTGCCTCCGCAGTGGCAGGCACTTCCGCTGGCGTATACAGAGGAACATCTGTACAAGGAAAGATATATCCTTGCAAAGACGAAATGGTACCGAAGAAATGTCCAACACTGGGACACGCTGTTTTCATTATAAAGGCTAGACGACGATAGTCATTTCACTGCATGATCTTATCCTACAACAACGGTATTACTTACTGCAATGCTCTTGGTGACGTTGCATGTCTGAATATAACTCAGTGTAGCAGTTATAGCAGAGAGCACACTCAGACCTCTCTCACGTCTGCCATCTCCTGTTTGTTTACAACATTAAATTGCCGCCGCCGCCGCGCGGTGACGCGCAGGTCGAGGACCCGCGGGGCCAAATAGATTTGTCCTTCGCTACCGTAGATAACAGTAAAGTCGCCAGGACAACTTTTTTTTCTGTTTACAGCCGTGTGGTGGCGTTAATAGTTATATTTCTACATCCATGATTTCAGGAAAGTTAGAAGGGGCTATCTGGAGAGTCTGTGTCATTTTGTGTCTTCATCTGTGTCATAGTATGGCTATAAATGAACAAATTACAAAAATATCTACAAAGTGGCTACCAACAGTAGAGTCGCCATCTAGTGTTTATTTACTGAGTGTCGTACCGCTGTCGTCGTCGCCCGAAAAAAAAATGCGTAGTGAAATTTGAAACCGTCTATACTTGCAGCTACAAAGTAAAAAACAACGCTGAAACAGTGTAGATTATACAGTCATGATATAAACTACTGTGTATCATCTTCAGTGGCACATAAAAATCAGTAGTGATGCTATAATTCGTAATATATGGCGGCTAGCGACATGATTGCAGGTGGCGACTTGACTGTTATCTACGGTACCCTATTTACCTTAAAATATTCCTATATATTTTAGGTTATATCAGCGGAAATTAAAGGAAAAATACAAACAAATCAGGACTATGGAGTCAGAAGGGATGATGGTGAAGGCCATTATCAGTATTTTATTATTTTGTCATTGTATTTTACAACGCTTGAGTTTTGAAATGTATGAGACAGTCATTTTTTTTTAATGCTGTGTTACCTTAGAAAAGCGAAAACAACATTAAAAAAACTTAACTCCAATATGAATGTAGATCCGTCGGCTAGGTAAGGGTCCTTGACACTCGCCTCCACTCACCAAAATACCTTCACACACACACACACACACACCCACACAAAAAAAAAAAAAGGAAAAAATGACAACAACAACAGTGTCAATTTGTATCTCTAAGTAGTAACAGTACACAATCAATAATTTTTTTCTTGTCCTTTAATGAACAGTTGTGCGTATCTAATAATATTATATTTTTACCTAACAGAATACAATAATTATTGAGCCTGGCTAAGGTCAGGGCCTGTTCACACGAGGCGTTTTCAACCACGCTGGTGATAGTTCCGTGCGTTCTGATGGGCACTTGCCACGCCAACTACAATGAATTGATATCTCTCTCTCTCTCTCTCTCTCTCTCTCTCTCTCTCTCTCTCTCTCTCTCTCTCTCTCTCTCTCTCTCTCTCTCTCTCTCTCTCTCTCACGAAGGATGTCGAGGTCTACCAGTTGAGAGTAGTTTTTCCACTTTTTCTTTTATTGAAGGGGAGAAGGGGGCGGGGCTTCCTTTACGCATCAGAGCGCAAAGTTATATAAGCTACTGAGTTATTACTAAGTGAATGATGGTGAAGGTTTTTTTCATTACTTATCTATACCACATAGCAAGAGTTTAACATGGCAGACTTCGGAAAAACTGTGGTCTCTACTATTCTTTTATTTTATTTTTTTTCTCCAATTTTTGCTTGTCTCCGTAGCCTAAATAGTGACAGGTGTGGCGAGTCCAGACGCAATAATTATCTGTAAGTACTCCCGTCAAGGTTAGGTTAGGTATGGGTAGTTGAAGTATATTATTAGAGGTGGTGATGGTGATGGTGGTGATGGTGAAGGGAGTGTATGGGGTAAAGGTGCGGATAGACAGTGATGAAAGTGAAAGTAATCATCGTCAACTTGGTATAGTCTTTCCAATATTTACAGGAACTACCACGTGTATATAGGTCTCGCGGCCTCTTGTAGCTTCCTTATTTTCTTACGTAATGTATCAAGTCACTTTAGCCGCTTTAATTGCTACCCATTACCATTGTAAATATATATATACATTCCTACTCTCCAACTATGGTGAGTGAACACTACCTCTCTCACTGGGGGGGGGGGGGGGGGGGGGGGGGGACAAAACTACCACTCTACTAATTGAGAGGGTGGTTGGTGGATAACAGGTAAGTACTTTTGTGTGGTAGGTAAGCAGCTTTTTTTTTCTTATTTACAGCTCGAAGGAGTGGCCTAAGGGAAAAACCGTAGCAAAAAGCCCACTTGTTGCCAGTACACTCTTAGAAAAAAAAGGTCGGAAAAGGGTAGAAAAAGGGCGTTTGTAGTGATGAAATACTGCTACCCTTTTTCTACCCTTACAAATATACCCTTTCGGATCGACGCAAATATACCCTTTTGCAACCCTCTCGTCTAAAAAGGGTAGATAAAGGGTAGATGAAGGGTATAATCGGCAGCATCTACCCTCCAGCCTGGACATAGGGTTTAAAAAGGGTAGTGATGGTGCGATGTAACAATTCGACCCTTAATATACCCCTTATTTCTGAGAGTGTAGCACTACCACCACTACTGGCAACAAGTGGGCTTTTTGCTACGTTTTTTTCCCTCAGGTCATTCCTTCGAGATGTAAGAAAAAAAAAGGAGGAGAAAAGAAAAGTAAGAAAGAATGTATGAAAAATGTTCAAAAAATGTAAGAAAGAATAAACTACTCTTCTTCTTCTTATCAGGATCTATAGACTTATCAGTACTCTATTAATCTTGCTTCTTATGACCTGTACCGCTTAGTATCGCTTCATAGGTCCTCTCCTCTCCTTTCCTCTCCTCCACCTCAGTATACGCCACCCACACCACTACCACCACTACACTCTCAGAAATGGGGGGTACATTAAGGGTCGAATTGTTACATCGCACCATCACTACCCTTTTTAAACCCTATGTCCAGGCTGGAGGGTAGATGCTGCCGATTATACCCTTCATCTACCCTTTATCTACCCTTTTTAGACGAGAGGGTTGGAAAAGGGTATATTTGCGTCGATCCGAAAGGGTATATTCGTAAGGGTAGAAAAAGGGTAGTAGTATTTCATCACTACAAATACCCTTTTTCTACCCTTTTTTTCTGAGAGTGTAAGGGTGGCGTGTAGTGGTGACTGAGTGAGTGATATAATGAGAGCCACTCCAATGAGATTCAGGTGAAGGACTTATCAAAACGTGGAATTAAATAAGGATTTCTTCAGATCTTTTTTTTTAGTATCTTTCGTAATGCAAGTGAGTGATGTCATGGTGGTAGTCACTCCAATGCGATGTTATGATTCAGGTGAAGGAATATCAAGACTTGGAATTTAGTAATGATGCTTTTTTTTACTTTCTTCTCATTTTTTTTGTTGGGGTCGAGTTGTGTTTTTTTTTTTTGCGGTGGCCGAGTGGTTAGCGGATGGTTTTTTTAGTAGTATATTTCGTAACACTCGGTCAGCCTCTTACGACAGCTTCCCTTGTCGTAGTCTCCTTAACCCTTTCACCCCCAGATCTTTCCTTTACTATATATAAAATTGTCTGTTGTTAGCCATAAAGTTACGAAAAGTATTGCTTCTGATCTCCGTGTGGAACAGTGTTA
This sequence comes from Chionoecetes opilio, assembly GCA_016584305.1. Classification (NCBI taxonomy): domain Eukaryota; kingdom Metazoa; phylum Arthropoda; class Malacostraca; order Decapoda; family Majidae; genus Chionoecetes; species Chionoecetes opilio. The sequence goes on from JACEEZ010020790.1 coordinate 67,831, forward strand.
AATCCCGAGCTCGGTTCCAGGCAAGGGTAATTAATACGCGTACTACAGTATCCTTTTAGGGTTATGGTTCCAGCAGTACCTTAACATACATACACTCTTAGAAAAAAAGGGTAGGAAAAGGGTAGAAAAAGGGTGTTTATAGTGATGAAATACTGCTACCCTTACAAATATACCCTTTTGCAACCCTAAATATACCCTTTTCAAACCCCAAATGTACCCTTTCTCAACCCTCTCGTCTAAAAAGGGTAGATAAAGGGTAGATGAAGGGTATAATCGGCAGCATCTACCCTCCAGCCTGGACATAGGGTATAAAAAGGGTAGTGATGGTGCGATGTAACAATTCTACCCTTAATAAACCCCCCATTTCTGAGAGTGTACTATCTCAAAAAAACTCAAACTCGGTGACAAACTAAACTAACAAAAATAAAGGAATAAAGATACAAATATACGAACTGAATAATAAGAAGACCAGCAAAATAACGAAGACAGTTGTAAAAAATCATATAAAAAGGATAGACAGATAGATATAGATAGACAGGTATAGAGTTTGACAATTACTGCGGTGAGGAAGGGAGCCATGGTGATTATAGGACGTGCTGTGACTTATAGTGTAGGCTGTGGTGGCTGTGGTGGCTGTGGTTATAGTGGTAGAGGTGGTGAAATCCCTTAACGAGGAGGAGGAAGTTGTAGTGACAGTATGATAGCGGTGACGAAGGGAGTTACGGAGTTACGATAGAATTAGATTGATGATGTTACTGGAGGGAAAGTATATGAGTGTTGATGGCGGCGCCCGTGTTATTACTGGAGAGGGTGAAAGCTTTTTAGTGATGGTGGTGATGAAGAAAGAAGTGATGAATTGCTTTTTAATCGTATATCATCTCTCTCTCTCTCTCTCTCTCTCTCTCTCTCTCTCTCTCTCTCTCTCTCTCTCTCTCTCTCTCTCTCTCTCTCTCTCTCTCTCTCTCTCTCTCTCTCTCTCTCTCTCTCACTGTAACAAAATAGACAATATATTAATGTAACAAGATCCATAAGCTGTTGTCACCTTAAAAGGGTCACATATATGTCTCTCTCTCTCTCTCTCTCTCTCTCTCTCTCTCTCTCTCTCTCTCTCTCTCTTCTCCTTGATGTCTATGAGTCACAAGAGCCGTTTGATTGGAAACGGGCAGGTGCATCGAGGGTAGGTTGCATCATTCCTCTAACTCGCATGATATCACACGTACATCGTCTTAATACTACTACTACTACTACTACTACTACTACTACTACTACTATAAACTACTACTACTACTACTACTACAACTACAACAATAATAATAATACAAAAAGTTAATGCGAGTTAGAGGCAATGATGCAACCTACCCTCGATGCAACCTGCTCCGCTCTCCCTGTAACAGTAGTGCGGCAATACTGTGTCCTGTGTTTTTCTAGTCGTTGGTAGTTTGTGGACACGAGTTGATGATTAATGGCCGCTCATACAGTTTTTTCTACATCATAAGGGAGTGACGCGTGACCGAAGGCAAAAAAAAAAAAAAAAAAAAAAAAAAATTTAGCTTGGGAAGTGGGTCATACATGGGTGTTGTCAAAGGCTATTCCTCACCAAGCACTAGTGGCATACGCAATGTTTATTCTTGCATAATGTTCAGGCCCTTGTACGCTGTCCTGTCGTTATGGGATCATTAAGAGTCTTTTAGTCCTCTCGATGCAAGGCGCTGAGGCCATACGATGTGACTTGCTCCCAATACTTCCTTCCGGTAATGGCTGCCGCCGCCTGTGCTATTATTTGTTGTCATTGTTGTTGTTGTTTTGGTCGATATCATTATTACTGTTGTTATTATCATTGTTATTATTGTTGTTATTATCATCCGTGTTAGTGACAGTGATGATGGTACTGTCAAGAAATAACTGGCAACAGAGAGAGAGAGAGAGAGAGAGAGAGAGAGAGAGAGAGAGAGAGAGAGAGAGAGAGAGAGAGATGCATGATATACGAGTAAAAAGGTCTAATGGGCGGAGCACAGTCTATCTGTGGGGAGAAAGGAAGTTAAGGTCGAGATTTTGGTCAAGAATCCCTAGTGTAGGAAGGCAAGGACCTCCCAGCCAAGGCCTCAGTGCAGCCCACTCGCTGCTGCTGTCAACACCGGTTTCGCTCCTCTCTATTACTCCGCTCACTTTTCGATTGGGACTTCGGTGAGTCAGGCGTCGACATGGTTTCTCTCTCTCTCTCTCTCTCTCTCTCTCTCTCTCTCTCTCTCTCTCTCTCTCTCTCTCTCTCCCTGTGCATGTTTGCTTTAATCAGGCAAGCACGTCTGTGTGATATCAATGTATTTCATGTGTTGGTGCGAGGCTTTGCCGTGCTAGTGTTGGTCTTGCATCATTGCATGCATGACGTGCCATGGCGGCCTGTGAACGCGTGACGGCGGTCAGTGACGGTGCGCGACGCCTGCCTGGCGGTGGTGTAGCGACCAACGCCGTGCACTGATAACACGTGGACAGTGCTGTGTGGAAACATGTGTGTGTGTGTACATGCGTAAGGAGGTAGATACAGAAACATTAGGATAGCGGTACTTAATCTGTGGGACGCGCCCCCTTAGGCGTGAGCCAAGAGAGCACAAGGAAGAACTGTCAAGGATGAGTGAACGAAGAAAGTCGCTACAGAGAAGCAAGTGTGGCTGAAAACTCTGCGGTGACGCTTTGTCGGATTGATCTAACTCCCTAGACTTCTGTGCTGCACCTGCTGTATTAGTATTCAAAATTATTACTACTATTAACATTGTTATTATTATCAGTAATATTATTATCATCATTATAGTTATCATCATTATCAGTTTTTATTATTGTTATTATTATTATTATTATTATTATTATTATTATTATTATTATTATTATTATTATGATAAATCCTAACGTTATTATTACCATTATTATAATTTTATCAAAATTACCATTATTACTATTATAATTATAAGTATCATTATTATAATCATTATTAGCCTATCATTATCATGTTATTACTATATTATTTTTATTATTATTATTATCATTATAAACATTTAAGACAAATTGTGTAACAGTAACAGTAACAGTACCAGTACCAGTACCAGTACCAGTACCAGTACCAGTACCAGTAACAGTACCAGTACCAGTACCAGTACCAGTACCAGTAACAGTACCAGTAACAGTACCAGTACCAGTAACAGTACCAGTACCAGTACCAGTACCAGTAACAGTACCAGTACCAGTAACAGTACCAGTACCAGTAACAGTACCAGTAACAGTACCAGTACCAGTACCAGTAACAGTACCAGTACCAGTAACAGTAACAGTACCAGTACCAGTACCAGTACCAGTAACATTAACAGTACCAGTACCAGTACCAGTACCAGTACCAGTAACAGTAACAGTACCAGTACCAGTACCAGTACCAGTAACAGTACCAGTACCAGTAACAGTACCAGTATCAGTAACAGTAACAGTACCAGTACCAGTACCAGTAACAGTACCAGTACCAGTACCAGTAACAGTAACATTAACAGTACCAGTACCAGTACCAGTAAAAGTAACAGTACCAGTACCAGTAACAGTAACAGTACCAGTACCAGTACCAGTACCAGTAACAGTACCAGTACCAGTACCAGTACCAGTATCAGTAACAGTAACAGTACCAGTACCAGTACCAGTAACAGTACCAGTACCAGTACCAGTAACAGTAACAGTAACAGTACCAGTACCAGTACCAGTACCAGTACCAGTACCAGTACCAGTACCAGTACCAGTAACAGTACCAGTACCAGTACCAGTAACAGTAACAGTAACAGTACCAGTAACAGTAACAGTAACAGTAAACAGTAACAGTACCAGTAACAGTAATAGTAACGGGTTCGAATCCGACTAGGTACTGTTACACATTATTATCATTATTATTATTCAGGATTACTTTGAAATATCTTGGTTGAAGAAGTGAAGGGTTGGGTTATGGAGGCAAAGACCCACTACTAAAGGGGACGTGGTGGTAAAAAGGGTAAGGCCGAGACCACCGAGAGACAAGGCCTGTTACATCGCCTGGTGAAAGGCTGTGACGTCACAGCATGAGGATCCCGCGCGCGCCACCGATGGCCATGGCTCAGTCTATTGTGTCTACATACGAAGGCGGTCAGGGCGTGTGTATGCGTACTTGTATCATTTTTGCTTTTGTTACGGCAGGAGCTATTTTTCAAAGTTACCAGCAAGATGCCGTCCTTGTGCTGTGTGCCCAATTGCAATGGGAACTACAGAAAAGGCCCCAGAGTGAGTATACTCTCTTTCCCAAGAGACAAGGTGCTTGCCAGCCAGTGGCTCAGATCAAACGGGACAATTTTTCACCGACGGCCAGTAGCAGGGTGAGTCTATGATCTTTGTAGTATTTGTAGTAGCTTTATTAGCTAATAATGAAAGAAGTGAGACGGTAAGTCTAGCATATATAGCATACTTATAAGGCATACAAAACGAAATGTTTGTAGCATTACAAACGGCGGATGCTATGTCACAACAAATATTACTAATATTTTGAGAATTATCATTTGTGTTGTGTTACGTTCATAATTCACCTCCGTCACAGCTAGTGGGATCATGCTGCTTTGGCTGACAATGTTTTTGAACTAATGAAGGATTAGCAGCTGGCACTCGTGGAGAATGTGGTTCACGAATGTGGGTGTTTCGTGAAATATTGTCAGCGCGAAATCCTGTAGACCCCTCCATTCACCTCTCTTATTTCACTGGTTTTACGACTTAACTGCTGCCCTGATACATGTTACAAGCCACATAGAGGCACTAGCTTTCCATGAGAACACTTACAAGTAATAATAGTTACTCATAAGACTAAAATATTCACGTCAAAAGTAAAGCCTTTTCAGGTGTAGGTTTCAGGTTCAAATATCTTTTGTCTGAATACCAGTGCATCTAACTACTCTCATAAAATAATATGTATCTCAGAGTACTCTGTAACATGCTTTAGGGCAGCAGTTATGCTGTAAAACCAGTGAAATATGGAGGGTCTACAGGATTTCGCGCATTGACAACATTCCGCACAAAATCAGGACCCACATTCTCCACGAGTGCCCAGCAGCCTCTGAAAGAATGGTGATATAAAAGTAATTACACTTTACATAATATCCATTGGTATCCATACTAGAGATGTCGATGAAGTGTGGGGGTAAGACCTTAGTATCGGAGATTTTTTTCTGATTCTTGAAGTGTTGTGGTGTTTGTTGCTTGATCACCCCGTTTTGTGCTTATACTTGTGAATGTTCTTGTGAAATGTCTTGGCTTTCTTGCTTGCTAATCAATGTTCTTGCTGTTTCCTTATTTTCCACATCAGTAACAAAGTTTGTTTCTTCACATCTGCATCCTGTTCATCTGCTAGGAGTAAAACTGTTGCAAGTTTTTAAGCATTTGTCAGTGTGTTGTCTTGTAGAAAGTTTAAGTGTTTCCTGATGTCTTTATATTCCTCGCACTGTAATAGGAAGTGTTCTAAAGTTTCCTGCAGTCCAGTGATACATGTCGTGCATGCTGTGTTGCCGAGGGTGTGTCTGTTCCTGTAGTTTAGTTTAGTTTCAGTGTATTGCTTCTGCATCTTATCAAAATTGTAGTGGATTCATCATTTATCATAAAAGTCTTTCTTTTATGTGTGTTTTGTATGTTCTGTAAAGTCTAAGTGTCTCTTTTTCAAGTAGTTCTGCTTTCCATTTCTTGGTATCATGCTCTTTTAATTTTTAATTTGTCAGTTATTTCGTGTTGTGTACTATACCAAGTTGGTATATGTTGGTATTATGCTCTTTTAAATAACTGTTGACTGTTTCACTTGCTCTTGCTGCTAAGATGAGTGTCAATGTCATGTTTAGGGCACCTGATTCACTTTGTGCTAAAATAAGGCCATCATCTGCATAAAACAAGGCAGGGATAAAGCATATCTCATCTTTAAATCCAATATTTGTTTGGTTCAGGTGTAGGATGATGATATATGTTATCATTAAGAACAGTGATGTTGAACCATTGCAACCTTGCCTTATTCCGCTGGTGACATCCATGTTTGTTATGATCTCATTGTTTAGATACAGGATGGTCTTGTCATTTAGGTATATGTCACTTATGACGTCAATTATGTGTGGATGTATCCTGAACTTTTTTAGGCATTCAATTAGGGGCTTTCTTTTCACACTGTTGAAGGCTTTCTTGAAATCTATAGCGATGGTTATTAATGGTCTCTTCATCTTGAAAGACCACCACCACCACCACCACACAACCACCACCACCACCACCACCACCACCACCACCAAACCACCACCACCTCTACCACAACCACCACCACCACCACCACCACCTCTACCACAACAACCACCACCACCACCACCTCCACCACCTCCACCACCACCACCACAACCACCACAACAATACCACCACCACCACCACCACACCACCACCACAACCCCACCACCACCACCACCACCACACCACCACAACAACACCACCACCAGCACCACCACCACAACAACACCACCACCACAACACCACCACCACCACCACCACAACAACAACACACCACCAGCACCACCTCTACCACCACCAGCACCACCTCTACCACCACCACCACCACCCCCACCACTACCACAACAACAACAACAATACCACCACCACCATTGATGATAATGACAGGGATTCAGATTAACGACATAAATAAGAGCGTGAACTGAGAAAGTAAACCTGTACGGGGAGCGGAGCGGTCGAGCGCGCGGGATCCTCATGGTGTACGTCACGGGCGATCTATCAGGCCTTGTCATCTCGGTGGCCACGGTAAGGCACACTGCACTAGAGAGAGAGAGAGAGAGAGAGAGAGAGAGAGAGAGAGAGAGAGAGAGAGAGAGAGAGAGAATAAAAAAAACAAGATGAATCGCTGGTAATAAATAAGTGTGTCTGTGTGACGTTTAGTGTTGGTGCAATATAAGGAAGAGCGACGGAGAGAAACTTGTGGTTGTGAGGCGACATAGGGAGTGTGAGGCAAGCGGGCCGTCGCAAACCGCAATATTCGGCAACCTACATTTCGAGCCATTTCACCCTTTCTCTCGATGGGCGTTGTTCATCGAAACTAAAGCTGATACCGGGTTTTGGTGTGTGTGTGTGTGTGTGTGTGTGTGTGTGTGTGTGTGTGTGTGTGTGTGTGTGTGTGTGTGTGTGTTAATAACAATACTAACGTGGTACTATATTATATCTTCTCCACAAAACATTTCAATATTTATGGTAACGATATCAGCAAAGCTTGAGTCCAAGGATGTTCTTACAAATACCACATTAGTTGCATGAACATCGTGTACACAACGTGGGTTAATATACATCCTAGGCTGTCAATAGATCCCGTGTCACCTCCTGGCATGCGTGCACGACAACCCTGGGTTCCCGCAGACGCAGCGGCGCACGTGTAATCAGCGGCGGTCAGGCATCCGAGTGCCCCTGGCTGCGTCCCTGCACACCTTCAGGCAGGGGACTGGGACGGCCCCACCAATTAGGCCTGAGTCTGAGGAGAGTCAAGCGGGGCCGCCATGAACCCCAAGCTGGTACGGTTCCTGCCGCAGGCCCTGCTGAGGCTGCTGGTGACGGTGTTCCTGCACACCGCGGCCAACAACGACTTTGATGACTCGGCTGCCTTGTTCTCCAACTATGACTTTATCGTCGGTTAGTAGTATTTCACGTTCTCCCTCAGAGCTTAAGGTTTTTATTTTCTCATTAAGCACTATAGTTAGCGATAGTGTTGAGTTTTGAAATGAGTATGGCTGAGGCAGCAAAACACGCATATAGGCTGACATATTTGTATGTGTGTATCCGCCATGTTGGTGACGATACTTGTGTGTCGTTGGCGCAGTGGGTTCCGGGTCTGGCGGCAGCGTGGTGGCGTCGCGGCTGGCGGAGGTCAAGGGGTGGCGGGTGCTCGTGCTGGAGGCTGGGGGGCCGCCGCCTCCTGAGGCACAGGTTCCATACTACAACTTGTTTCTCATACAAAGTGAGGCTGACTGGAACTACTTCACCACCCCGCAGCGCCACGGCCTCCGCGCCTACAGCAACAGGGTGAGGCCGCGTGCGCGTCCTATATATATATATAGTAATTGTCCGTCAGATCTCATGGTCAACGCGGGGCTGCCGGGAAAAGTTTTACTGAAACACAACAGACCAAAAACATTGTCTTATTTCTTTAAGGAACCTTGTGTTTCACCGACGCACATACCGAGGCAACAATGGGGAGTTTTCAAAGCGAAGCCGCCAGATGTCTCTCGCGCATCTCACATCCGCTGCCCTTTGAGCGTGAATGATCTATCATTTACCGTAAACTCCCTGTATTTTTTCGGGACATATCAGAATTACCCTTCAATACAACAACTGAAACAGTTCTTAATAAAAAATGTAGTTTATCATTTTGTTTTTCAGCACTTGAAGAAAATATTGGCAAAACATAGAATACTTGAAAACTCAATTTCTTAAAATCGTCATTTCATGGAAACACTGCACGTTCAAGCTGAATGAAGCTTCAGGAAGTATGTACTTGTATGTAAGCTTTCGCCGAGTACCTGTTTTGGATGTGTCTGTCTCTTTTGCGACGAACATTTAACCAAGAAATAGTGTGGCGTTCAGCATCTCCGAAGAAACCATCCCGATGTCGGGATCTGATATCAGTCACTTCTTCTTATCCACGGCTGGGGGGAAGAGTCTTGTTTTGTTCTTGTTTAAGGGCTGCGAGGATCCCTTGGGAACACTATGAGCCCTGGTGATGTCCTATGATGCTATTACAGGCGTGGTAGTTGACCTGTCTCCTCAGGAAGGCACAGGTGAGGCAGATAACGGCGGATGCATGCGTTCCTGCAGCCCGCTCTTTTTCAAGACAACAAGTAAACAAGACCCATGTATTGTCTTCGATAGAGGACTGTTCGTTGAGGTGCCAATTACTTAAATTACTTCTTGGTTAAATGTTCGTCGTAAGAGAGAACATATACCCCCACAAAACAGGTACTCAGTGAAAAGCTTACATACAAGTACATATTTCCCTGAAGCTTCATTCAGCTTGAACGTGCAGTGTTTCCATGAAATGACGATTTTAAGAAATTGAGTTTTCAAGTATTCTATGTTTTGCCAATATTTTCTTCAAGTGCTGGAAAAACAAAATGATAAATTTACATTTTTTATTAAGAACTGTTTCAGTTGTTGTATTGAAGGGTAATTCTGATATGTCCCGAAAAAGTACAGGAAATTTACGGTAAATGATAGATCATTCACGCTCAAAGGGCAGAGGATATGAGAGCGCGAGAAACAGGCTTGAGCGTGAGCTTATTAGAAAACTCCCCATTAGTGCCTGTCCTCGGGGCCTTAGACTTGACCTCTTTGAACCCAGAAAAGGACACTGCCTCCATCGCACGAGGGTCACTTGACATTTTGTTTTTCAATTCCAAATTACCTATCAAATGTTACCATCATCATCATTATCATTACTATCGTTATTAATATTACTATATTCTTTTCTATTACTATGATCCAGCAATAAAAAACAATAACTATAACAACAGTAACAACAACAAAACAACTACTACCAGTGCAACTCCTACACTATCACCACTACCACTATAACTACTACCAGTGCAACTCCTACACTATCACCACTACCACTATAACTACTACCAGTGCAACTCCTACACTATCACCACTACCACTATAACTACTACCAGTGCAACTCCTACACTATCACCACTACCACTATAACTACTACCATGCAACTCCTACACTATCACCATACCACTATAAACTACTACCAGTGCAATCCTACACTATCACCACTACCACTATAACTACTACCAGTGCCCAAATCCTACACTCATACCACTACCACTATAACTACACCAGTGCAACTCCACACTATCACCACTACCACTATAACTACTACCAGTGCAACTCCTACACTATCACCACTACCACTATAACTACTACCAGTGCAACTCCTACACTATCACCACTACCACTATAACTACTACCAGTGCAACTCCTACACTATCACCACTACCACTATAAAATACTACCAGTGCAACTCTACACTATCACCACTACCACTATAACTACTACCAGTGCAACTCCTACACTATCCACTACCACTATAACTTTCTACAGTGCAACTCCTACACTATCACCACTACCAATATAACTACTACCAGTGCAATCCTACACTATCACCACTAACCACTATAAATACTACCAGTGCAACTCCTACACTTCACCACTACCACTATAACTACTACCAGTGCAACTCCTACACTACACCCACTACCACTATAACTACTACAGTGCAACTCCTACACTATCACCACTACCACTATAACTACTACCAGTGCAACTCCTACACTATCACCCTCCACTATAACACTACCAGTGCAACTCCTACACTATCACCACTACCACTATAACTACTACCAGTGCAACTCCTACACTATCACCACTACCACTAAACACTACCAGTGCAACTCCTACACTATCCCACTACCACTATAACTACTACCAGTGCAACTCCTACACTATCACATACCACTATACTACTACCAGTGCAACTCCTACACTTCCACATACCACTAAACTATACCAGTGCAACCCTACACTATCACCACTACCATATAACTACTACCAGTGCAACTCCTACACTATCACCACTACACTATAACTACTACAGTGCAACTCCTACACTATCACCACTACCACTAGAACTATACAGTGCAACTCCTACACTATCACACTACACTATAACTACTACCATGCAACTCTACACTATCACCACTACCACTATAAACTACAGTGCAACTCTACACTATCACCTACCATATAAACTACTACCAGTGGCAACTCTACCTATCACCACTACCACTATAACTAACCAGTGCAACTCCTACACTATCACATACCACTATAACTACTACCAGTGAACTCCGACACTATCACCACTACCACTATAACTATACAGTGCAACTCCTACACTATCACCACTACCACTAAACTGACTACAGTAGCAATCCTACACTATCACCACTACCACTATAACTTACCAGTGCAATCTACACTATCACCACTACCACTATAACTACTACCAGTGCAACCTACACTATCACCACTACCACTATAATACTACCAGTGCAACTCCTACACTATACCACTACCACTATAACTACTACCAGTGCAACCTACTATCACCATAACACTATAATACTCAGTGCAACTCCTACACTATCACCACTACCACTATAACTAATACCAGTGCAACTCCTACTATCACCACTACCACTATAACTACTACCAGTGCAACTCTACACTATCACCACTACCACTATAACTACTACCAGTGCAAATCCTACACTATCACCACTACCCCTATAACTACTACCAGTGCAAACTCCCACACTATCACCACTACCACTATAACTACTACCAGTGCAACTCCTACACTATCACCACTACCACTATAACTACTACCAGTGCAACTCCTACACTATCACCACTACCACTATAACTACTACCAGTGCAACTCCTACACTATCACCACTACCACTATAACTACTACCAGTGCAACTCCTACACTATCACCACTACCACTATAACTACTACCAGTTTCAACTCCCACACTATCACCACTACCACTATAACTACTACAGTGCAACTCCTACACTATCACCACTACCACTATAACTATAAACCCGTGCAACTCCTACACTATCACCACTACCACTATAACTACTACCAGTGCAACTCCTACACTATCACCACTACCACTATAACTACTACCAGTGCAACTCCTACACTATCACCACTACCTCTATACTCCGTCAGGTGTGCCCGTACCCCCTGGGGCGTGCCGTGGGGGGCTCGTCGGCCATCAACTGGATGATGTATGTGCGGGGCAACAGGCGGGACTACGACGCGTGGGAGGCGCAGGGCAACCCGGGCTGGGGCTACCGCGAGGCCCTGCACTACTTCAAGAAGGCCGAAGACTACAGGGGCACGCGCAACGCCAAGACAGGTAACGGGGTGGAGGAGGCGCGGCATGGGCAGAAAAGGGGTGGAGAAGGGCTGCTGGGGGAGAGGAGGGAGGAGAAGGGCTGCTGGGGGAAAGGAGGGGAGGAAAAGGGCTGCTGGGGAGAGGAGGGGGGGAGAAGGGCTGCTGGGGGAGAGGAGGGGTGGAGAAGGGTGCTGGGGGAGAGGAGGGGAGGAGAAGGGCTGCTGGGGGAAAGGAGGGGAGGAGAAGGACGTGGGGGAGAGGAGGGGAGGAGAAGGGCTGGGGGAGAGGAGGGAGGAGAAGGGCTGCTGGGGGAGAGGAGGGGTGGAAAGTGCTGCTGGGGAGAGGAGGGGAGGAGAAGGGCTGTGGGGGAGAGGGGGGGTGGAAAGTGCTGCTGGGGGAGAGGAAGGGGAGGAGAAGGGCTGCTGGGGGAGAGGAGGGAGGAGAAGGGCTGTGGGGAAAGGAGGGGAGGAAAAAGGGCTGCGGGGGGAGAGGAGGGGAGGAGAAGGGTGTGGGGGAGAGGAGGGGAGGAAAAGGGCTGCTGGGGGAGAGGAGGGGAGGAGAAGGGCTGCTGGGGGAGAGGAGGGGAGGAGAAGGGCTGCTGGGGGAGAGGAGGGGAGGAGAAGGGCTGCTGGGGGAGAGGAGGGGAGGAGAAGGGCTGCTGGGGGAAAGGAGGGGTGGAGAAGGGCTGCTGGGGGATGGAGGGGAGGAGAAGGGCTGCTGGGGAAAGGAGGGGAGGAAAAGGCTGCTGGGGGAGAGGAGGGTGGAGAAGGGCTGGGGGGGAGAGGAGGGGAGGAAAGGGCACATCCCAAGCCTGGTATTTAAAGGACGGGTGAAAGTGCATGAGGAAAAGGGTCAGAAGTGGAAGGCGAGGCAGGGAATGACGCACGCGGCACCCCAATGCGAAGTGAGAAGCATGTGGAGGGTGGAGGAGGGAAGTGACGGGGGGGGGGGGGGGGGGGGGGGGGGGGGGGGGGGATACAGGGTCTATAAAGTTTGACCCTTTCAAGCTTTTCAAGTTTGGAGATATGTTATTACCTTAGAAAGATAGCTGGAATATATATAGCAATTCACACGTTACGATCACAAATAGCAGAGAGAGAGAGAGAGAGAGAGAGAGAGAGAGAGAGAGAGAGAGAGAGAGAGAGAGAGAGGAGAAAGAGAGAGAAAGGAATTATCTGTAAGAGAAAGTGAACAATTTTCACCAACAAGTTTTTACTCTTATTCGTGTACCAGGCCATCTTTTTGTGTTGGGTTTTGTAAAGTCACGAACTCTATTTATTTCTCTCTCTCTCTCTCTCTCTCTCTCTCTCTCTTCTCTCTCTCTCTCTCTCTCTCTCTCTCTTTTCTCTCTCTCTCTCTCTCTTTTTATATATATGTTATAATACATACGTAGATAATGATCAAATGTATCATGGGCGTGCAGCAGAGTTCCACGGGCGCGGGTGGACCCTGGGGGTGGAGGACAAGAGGTGGTGGAGCCCCTGCTGAAACGGCTTCCTCAAGGCGGGGAGGAGCTGGGTACCAAAATGATTGACCCAATGGTCTGGAGCAGATAGGTGAGGCCACGGGAGGGAAAGGTGTAAGGCTGATAGCACGTCCATCGGTACACACATAATTTTTACGTCATGAATGTATGAGATGTGTGTGTTTGTTGTCATGAGTGATGACAGTAATTAGTAAGTGTGCCTGCTGTAATGCCGCGGCCCTCCTGCTGTCTCAGGGTTCAGGTGGCTGACATGACACACCGCAACGGGCGTCGGGACTCCGTGGTGGAGGCGTACCTCAGCCCGGCGGCAGGCGCGGGAAACCCGCAGTGGTGTCCAACGCGCTGGTACGCAGGTGAGGAGAGGTGAAAGGAACTACCTCGTGTAGGTCTCACGGCCTCTTGTAGCTTTCCCTTTTTTGCTTATGTTCTAGTGCTTATAAAACTTTGTATTCGATGCAGCGCACACTGATTATTGAGGTCATGACAAACAGCAATCCCACACACTGCGCCAGTGAAATATATGTCTGGTGACTTTCTTTCGTCACTGTGCGCTGTCACACCTTGATGTTGATTCCTATCTCCCACCTGTTTCCCGTTGCCGCGTCAGATCCGGTTCAGCAGCAGCGGACGCGCCAAGGGGGTCCGTTTTGGGAGCCCCCCCGGCGGCAAGGTGGGTGCGGGAGCCTGCGGTGCCCGGGCTGGGGCCCTTGCTGACCCAAACCCCACGGGGCCACCTCCCCTTTACCCCTCTAATGACATTAAAAAATATTAAATTGAAAAATTTTTTACCCTTGGGTTTTTCCCGGGAAAGGGGGAGGACGGTGGGGGGCCCCGGGGGGGGGGAGGGGGGGTGGTGGGGGTTTGGTTGGGGCGGGGTTTGGGGGCACCCCAAACCCCTGCTGAGGGTGTGGGGCCCCGTGGGGCCGGCACCCCACCGCGCCAAAGGGGGTAAGGGGACCAGCCCCGGGCTAACCCGCATTTTTTAAACGAAATGGACATGAGAATGATCGTACTTTTAAAAAATAGCCCTAATTTAAAGAACATACAACATACGTAAGTTCGCAGGTATCAAATGAGAAAACAAGAATTTTTGTATGAAGAAAATGAGCAAAAAAAGCAGTATGGGCAGGTTATAAGCGGGGGTTTTTCGCGCGGGTCCTTGTCATTATTAAAGTAGCAGGTCATTTTGTGGTCCCCCTTTTTTATGCACGGTGTGTCTGTGCAGGGTTTTGATGGAGGGGGGGGCCGGGGTGAGCTTGAGGGGCCTGTTTCCCAAAATTTCTTGCGAGAACACTGGGGGGCCACCTGCCCTATAGCCGCCCTCACGGGCGGGGCGGGGTTGGGGTTTGGGGTGTTGCGGGACCCCAAAGGTGGGGGCCCGACGGGCCGGCGGGGGGCCCAGAACCTGCAGGCCCCTCCCTCCAAATTTTGGGGCTTTAACGTGGACTTTTGCCCCCGGGGCCCTCGCCCCCAAACCCTCGCCACCATGGCCGATCTCAGTTCCCCAAGGACTACATAGAACAACAGGAGAGGTGAGGCGCCCCCGTCCCGTCCTCATAATAACGGGCCAATTAATGCTAATAATTAATTTCTTTAAACCCGTAATCGGCCCCAAAATTTTTGGGGGCCCCGGGGGGGGGGGGGGGGGGGGGGGTGGGCCGGGGGCCCCCAAAGGTTTAAAAAAAAAAAAAAAAAATTTTTAAAAAAAAAAAATTTTTTTTTTAAAAAATTTTTTGGGGGGGGAAAAAAAAATTTTTAAAAAAAAAAAAATTTTTTTTAAAAGGTTTTAAAAAATTTTTTTTAAAAATTTTTTTGAAACCCAAAACCCTTTTTAAAAAAAAATTTTTGGGGAAACCCAAAGGGGTTTTTCCCCCGGGCCCCAAAAAAAAATTTTTTTTCCCCCCCCCCCCGGGGCCCGGGGGGGGCCCCCTTTTCCCCCGGGGGGGTTTGGCCTTTTTTTTTTTCCCCCAAGGGGCCGGGGTTTTTAAAAAACCCCCCCCTTTTTTGGGGGGGGGGGGCCCCGGGGGGAAAATTGGGGGGGGTTTTTTGGGGGGGGGGGGGGGGTTTTTTTTTTTTTTTAAACCCCTTTTTAAAACCCCCCCAAAAATTTTTCCCCCCTTTTTTTTTGGGGGAAAAGGGGGGAAAAAAAGGGGGGAAAAACCCCCAAAATTTTCCCCCAAAAAAAAAAGGGGGGTTTTTTAAATTTTTTTTTCCCAAAACCCCCCCCCCCCGGTTTTGAAGGGGGGGTTTTTTCCCCCCCCCCCTTTAAACCCCCCCCCCCAAAAAAATTTAAAAAATTTTAAAAAAAAAAAAAAAAAAAAAAAGGGGAAATTAAAGGGGGGGCCAGAAAAAAGGGGGGGTTTCCCCCCCCCCAAAAAAGGGGGTTTTCCCCTTTTCCAAAGGGTTTTAAAAACCCCCCAAAAAAATTTTTTTCCCCCCCTTTTGGGGGGGTTTCCCCGGTTTTTCCCCCCCCCCGGGGGCCCCCCCCCGGGGGGAAAAAAATTTTTTTAAAGGGGGGCCCCCCCCCCCCCGGGGGGCCCCCCCCAAACCCCCCAAAAAAAAAAAAAAGGGGCCCCCCGGGAAAATGGGGCTTTTTTCCCCCTTTTGCCATCCCAAACCCCCCAAAGGAAAAACCCCCAAAATTCCAAAAAAAGGGGGGGTTTTTTTAAAAAATTTTTTTTTTAAAGGGGAAAAAATTTTTTTGGGGGGAAAAAAAAAAAAAAGGGCCCAAAAAAAAAACCCCTTTTAAAAAAAGGGGGGGGCCCGTGGTTTTTGGGGGGAAAATTTTTTTTAAAACCCCAAAAAAACCCCCCCCCTTTTTTTTAAAAAAAAAATTTTAAAAAAAAAAAGGGGTTTTTCCCCCCAAAAAACCCCCCCCCCCGGGGGGGGGGGGGCTTGGGAAAAGGGAAAAAAAAAACCCCCAAAGGGGGGGGGTTTTTTAAAAAAAATTTTTTTTCCCCCGGGGGTTTAAAAAACCCCCCCCCCAAATTTCCCGGGGTTTGGGGCCCCCCGGGCCCCGGGGGGGGGTTTTCCCCCCCAAAAGGGGGAAATTTTTTGGGGAAAAAAAAAACCCTTTTTTTTTCCTTTTGGGTTTTTTTTTTTTTTTTGGCCTTTGGGGTTTTTTGGGGTTTTTGGGGGGGGTTTTCCTTTTTCCCCCCCCCCAAAAAATTTTTTTCTTTTTTTTTAAAAATTTTGGTTTTTTTTTAAAAAAAAGGTTTTTTTGGGGGGGGGAAAGGAAAAAAAATTTTTTTAAAAATTTTTTTTTTGGGGGGGGAAAAAAAAAAAACTTTAAAAAACCCCCTTTTTTTTTTTAAAAAAATTTCCCTTTTTAAAAAAATTTTAAAAAATTTTAAAAACCCCCCCTTTTTAAAAAAAACCCCTTTTAAAAACCCAACCCCTTTTAATTAAAAAAAAATTTTTTTTTTTTTTTCCCCCCAATTTTTTAAACCCCCCTTTTTTTTTTTTTAAAAAAAAAAAAATTTTTTTTTTCCAAAAAATTTTTCCTTTAAAAAAAACCTTTTTTTTTTAAACCAAAAAAAAAAAATTTTTTTTTTTTAAAAATTTTTTTAAAATTTTAAATTTTAATTTTTAAAAATTTTTTTAAAAAAAAATTTTTTAAAACCCCCCATACTTTCCCCCCCCCTTCCCCCCAAAAAACCCCCCCCCCCAAAAAACCCCCCCCAAAAAAATCCCAAAACCCCCTTTTTATTAAACCCCAAAAACCCCTTTTTTAAAAAAAAAAATTTTTTTTAAAAAAAAAAGGGGGTTGGGGGTTTTTTGGGGGGGGGGAAATTTTTTTTTTTTCCCCCCCCAAAAAAAAAAAAAATTTTTTTTTTTTTTTTTTTTTTTGGGGGTTTTTTAAAAAATTTTTTGGGGGGTTTTTTTTTTTTTTTTTTGGGGGGGGTTTTTTTTTTGGGGTTTTTTTTTTTTTTGGGGGTTTTTTTTTTTTTTTTTTGGGTTTTTTTTTTTTTTAAATTTTTTTTTGGGTTTTTTTTTTTTTTTGGGTTTTTTTTTTTTTTTTTTTTTTTTTTTTGGTTTTTTTTTTTTTTGGGTTTTTTTTTTTTTTTTTTTTTTTTTTTTTTTTTTTTTTGGGGGTTTTTTTTTTAATTTTTTTTTTTTTTTTTTTTTTTTTTTTTTTTTTTTTTTAAAAAAAGGGGGTTTTTTTTTTTTTTTTTGTTTTTTTTTTTTTTTTTTTTTTTTTTTTAATTTTTTAAAATTTTTTTTAAAATTTTTTTTTTTTTTTTTGGGGGGGTTTTTTTTTTTTTTTTTTTTTTTTGGGGGGTTTTTTTTTTTTTTTTTTTTTTTTTTTTTTTTTTTTTTTTTTTTTGTCCCCTTTTTTTTTTTTTTTTTTTTTTTTTTTTTAATTTGGGTTTTTTTTTTTAAAAAGGGGTTTTTTTTTTTTTTTTTTTTTGGGTTTTTTTTTTTTTGGGGGTTTTTTTTTTTTTTTTTTTTTTTTTTTTTTTTTTTTTTTTTTTTTTTTTTTTTTTTTTTTTTTTTTTTTTTGTTTTTGTTTTGTTTTTTTTAAAAATTTTTTTTTTTTTTTTTAAAAAATTTTTTTTTTTTTTTTTGAAAAATATAATAAAAAGCAATCACACGTTACGACAAATAGCAGAGAGAGAGAGAGAGAGAGAGGAGAGAGAGAGAGGAGAGAGAGAGAGAGAGAAGTGAGAGAGAGAGAGAAGGAGAGAAAGAATATCTGTAAGAGAAAGTGAAACAATTTTCACCAACAAGTTTTTACTCTTATTCGTGTACCAGGCCATGTGTTAGGTTTGTAAAGTCACGAACTCTATTCCTCTTCTCTCTCTCCTCTCTCCTCTCTCTCTCTCTCTCTCTCTCTCTTCTCTTCTCTCTCTCTCTCTCTCTCTCTCTCTCTCTCTCTCTCTCTTCTTCTTTTTATATATATGTTATATATACATACGTAGATAATGATCAAATGTATCATTGGGCGTGCAGCAGAGTTCCACGGGCGCGGTGGACCCCTGGGCGTGGAGGACAAGAGGTGGTGGACGCCCCTGCTGAACGGCTTCCTCAAGGCGGGGGAGGAGCTGGGCTACCAAGTGATTGACCCCAATGGTCTGGAGCAGATAGGTGAGGCCACGGGAGGGAAAGGTGTAAGGCTGATAGCACGTCCATCGGTACACACATAATTTTCACGTCATGAATGATATGAGATGTGTGTGTTTGTTGTCATGAGTGATGACAGTAATTAGTAAGTGTGCCTGCCTGTAATGCCGCGGCCCTCCCTCCGTGTCTCAGGGTTCAGTGTGGCTGACATGACGACAGCGCAACGGGCGTCGGGACTCCGTGGGGGAGGCGTACCTCAGCCCGGCGGCCAGGCGCGGGAACCTGCACGTGGTGTCCAACGCGCTGGTCACGCAGGTGAGGTAGAGGTGAAAGGAACTACCTCGTGTAGGTCTCACGGCCTCTTGTAGCTTCCTTATTTGCTTATGTTCTAGCTGCTTATAAAACTTTGTATTCGATGCAGCGCACACTGATATATTGAGGTCATGACAAACAGCAATCCCACACACTGCGCCAGTGAAATATATGTCTGGTGACTTTCTTCAGTCACTGATGCGCTGTCACACCTTGATGTTTGATTCCTATCTCCCACCTGTTTCCCGTTGCCGCGTCAGATCCTGTTCAGCAGCAGCGGACGCGCCAAGGGGGTCCGCTTCGAGCACCGCGGCAAGGTGGGTGCTGAGCCTGCGTGCCCGGGCTGAGGCTGCTGAGCCACGCACAGGCCACCTCTGCCCTTACCCCTCTAATGACATTACAAAAATATTGAATGAGAATCTTATCCTTGTCTTCCCTGGGCAGGTGAGGACGGTGGCGGCGCGGAGGGAGGTGGTGGTGTCGGCGGGAGCTGTGGGCACGCCACACCTGCTGATGGTGTCGGGCGTGGGGCCGGCACGCCACCTGCGCCACCACGGGGTAAGACCAGCCTCGGGCTAACACTGCACTTTTCACGAATGGACATGAGAATGATCGTACATTAGAAATAGCCTAAGTAAGAACAAAAACATAGTCAGTTCGTACTGTATAAAAATGGAAAACAAGAATATGTATGAAGCAATGAGACAAAGCAGTATGGGGCGGTTTTAAAGCAGTTTTCGCTGCGGCCCCTTTGTCGATTATTAAAGTAGCAGGTCTTTTGTGGTGCACTTTGTTATGCAGGGTGTGTCTGTAGGGTCGAGTGGAGGGGGGCGGGCTGAGCTTGATGGCCTGACCCCAAAAAGCTTCGAGAACACTGGTGTGCCCCCGTCCCTATTCGCCCTCACGTGCGGGGTGTGGTGTGGTGTTGCAGACCCCATTTGGGGGCCCGAGGGCCCCGGCGTGGGCAGAACTGCGGGACATCCCCATCTTGGGGCATCGGGACGGTGCGCCGCGGCTCCCCCACCACCCTCCCCCCATGGCGACCAGTCCCTCCAGGACTACATAGACAACGGGAGAGGTGAGGGCCGCCGTAGCGTCCTCATATAACGGTTGCCAATTAAATGCTAAATTAATTTCTTTAAACCAAATGGGCTAGGTTCTAAAGGTAAACGGGGTGGTGCCGGGGTGTTTTGCTGGCTGGGCGGCGCAACAACCCGATGTCCGGCCGCAAAGGGGCCAGATTTCAAGAGGATGGGACAGCCGGATAAAAGCCCCAAAATTTTTTCGGGCATTCTACGGGGCCCCTAGCTAGATTTGAGAGGGGAGACAAACGACCAAACTCAGAGCCTTTTAAAAACCTTTTTTGATAAGGGCTAATTTTCATTAAAAAAAATCTTGAGAAATCAAGATTCGTTTTTAAATGGAAAAAAATATCCGTTATGCAAACATCCACATTTTGTTTTTTTTGCCATCCGGGTCATCAGTGAGAGGGAAAACCCCATTCAAGGTGACACCCCAAACCCCGGCATTTGACACACGGAATGCATCGACCTCCTTTTGTAAACACAGTCCCCACAGTAAGCCTGTTGGAAAGAAGCAGTATAAACATACAAAAGTCGTGTTGACAGAGCTCACATCCATCCATGCCCCAAATTTAAGAAAAACAAATTGCCCCTTTTCAATCCCCAAACCCCAAAGACGAAGAAAAGAGGTCGGAAAGTTCTTCTGAGGATGACGGCCCTTTTTTTCCCGTCAACAAGTCACACGCACCGTAGGGGACTGGACACCTTTTCAAGCATGGAACCCCCATACCCCCCTTTTTTGGCTGAAAAGGGGGAAACGCGACAAGGGAAGAAGTCCGATCTCCCCAACTTCTGGCCCAGAAGACGCAAGAAGAACCTCGGCTCATTTGATTTAGATGCTCGAGGTGCTGCTGTGGTAACCTCCCCCAGTGACTGGCATCACTATTTTTGCGATTATGCAAGGATTGTTTTTTCCCCCACATCAGGGGGCAACGGAAACCTCTATGAGAGTAATGTGGTTGGGACGGTCCCCGGAAAAACAGATCAAAAAATCAACCAAGAGAAAGGGGGAAAAAGGTGTACAAGGAAGGTGGGGCCAGACCAAGGTCCCAGGCAATTGGCCCGTTTTCCTGCGTGACCCCACAAACAAGGAAACTTTTCCCATTCCTATCAGAGAAGATTGTACCCAAATCCCTTCCCCAGACGGAAAGAGGTCTTTGAAAATTGGACCCTCTGTATCTGCATTTGGACTGCCCACTCGATGCCCATGTGCCCACAAGAGGCAGACACAAAAATTTGTGTCCATCTACAAGATGCCCTAAAAGGGGGATGCACCACATGCTTGGTACGCACCGTGGATTGACTTTCTTGTACCCTCATGGGAAAGTTCACTTTTAGCCAGCAAGATCCCCGGGACATCGGGGTCGCTTCGGCAGTGGCAAGAATTTCCTTTTCCTAACATCAAGGCCCTGTAGTACCTGGGCAAAGAGAAGTCCCACGCTACAGTTTTTCCACAGCTTAAAGGGTGTGAACGATTCTTCTTTTTTGGGAAAGGGGGAAAAAAGTGGGTTTTGGGAAAGCAGGGGGGGCCATTCCCCAAAGTAAAAAGAGCCTTAAAACTCATCGTAGAACCCCACATGCCAAATCCCGTGGATTGCAGGAGTTCCAGATGCGGAACGTTTCACAGTCGTTATATATGACAAGACCACCCTCTGGTGTGGGAAAAAGCAAGAAAGAACTGTTCGCCAGAAAAAAGAACGATGGAGAACATTCCCCCAAAAAACAGGCCCCTGCAGCACACCAAGCGTGCATGTACCAGGCTGGCATCTGGACAACCGTCACCGGGGCCCCCAAACAGACACCAAATGGAAGGGGGCGGTTGGACATGGATGCAGAAACAAAATCCGGGGGTCCTGTCTGGAGCTCGCAGCCTGCGGCAGCAAAGGCTGAATGAACTTGTGAAATGTGCCCGAAAAGTGCTGCAGTTGTGGCGGGAGATGTTCATGCAAGAAAACCACTGGAAAGCACCAACTGGCAGCTGCAAATGTGAGAAGAGACACATAATTTCAATTTTGAATCATACCTGCTTTGATACGGTCTTTAAAAAGACATGGCATTCCGCGCTGTACAGGAAAAAAAAATATTGTTGTATAATGAGCTTAATGAATACTTATTTTTCATAATGCACCTCAGTGATTAACCACTGTCTTTTTTAATTGCAAGGAGTATGTTTTAATTGTTTCTTAAAAAACTACATGGGTTTTGCGATGTCCGCAGGGGAGTTTTTAATCGAAAAAATATTGAATTTAGTTTTTTTTGACAGCCATATTGGGAAAATTGCTGGGGGTTTTAAAAAATAATATAAGTAACGCACCAATAAACATTATCCTTATGACTATTTTTTTAAAAAACCCATTTTCCCCAATTTCCCCAGCGGAAATGTCAAAATAATAAAGAAGTTCCTTTTAGCCTCGAGTGTGGGGGTCATTTGTTTTCCCCTCTAAAATCATAGCTAGGAGCCGTAGAGTGCCTGAAAAAATTTGGGCTTTTTTCCGGCATTCCCCATTTATTTTTACTAAGCTCCGGAAACTGAACTGACGCAGTTGTGCAGGTTTTAAAACAAACGACCTTGTGTTAACCTGCACAAACATTTTTTGTCGTAGACACAAAAAAACTATTGTTTCCATTTCCATTACTATTCGGAAAAAAACAATTAGATTCAGTAAGGGGTTCTATCTGTGTAAAACAGTTTATAACATTTTCTGAATTTTGTGTACGCGCTACTTCCTACCGGCCGGGGGCACAGCAGACCTGTTAAGGGGCGAGTACTGAGGCCTGACGTGTTCCCCCCGTGCAGGCCCCTTGCCATCCCTTCGCCTTTGGGGGGCAACCCTGGAGTCGCGCGAGGAGGGGGACCCGACTGGCCCGACCTGCAGTACCCCTTTTTAAACTGGCAGCCCGGGCCCTGGACTAGGCCCCTTTATCCGGCCTGGTGGGCTTCGGAGGGAGGGGAGGGTTTGTTGTGTGTTGTGTGTTGTGTGGATATTTATTTTCGTATAACCTTTTATTATTCATATAAAAACTCCATTCACTTGAAATATCATGCATGGTTCAGAAATGCAGAGGGAACCCAGCGAGCAGAAAAACCCCCCAATGCTTCACTGTTTTAAAAACCTAAATAGCGCCCTGTCCCTCCAAAATGTACCCCCTTAGCGTGTTCCTTAACCTTTTTACCACCACGCCCCTTTTAGTAGTGGTCATTGCCCAGCCCCAACCCCCTTTACTTTCCCCAACCAAGATATTTTAAAAAAAAAAAAAAAAAAAAAAAAAAAAATGGGACAAGTCTCTAGTTTGTGAAACCCGGCAAAACGTTTACCCCAGAGTTTTTCAGCCACTTGCTTCTCTGTCCCCATTTTTTTCCTCACCTCGTTCGCTGCTCATGGTAAAGCAAAGGCCGGCTTCAATTTTAAAAACTTACAGTTTTTTCCTTGTTTGTTTGGCCCACCCCCAAAGGGAATTACCCCGCCCCCCCAAGGAACCCCCCCCCCCCCCCGGTTAAAAACCACTGCTTATTTAAATCGCCTCGCTCACCCCCTCGTCGCCGTTGCAGTTTTCCCCAAATCACACGGCGGGGATGGGGCCGGGAAACCTTTAAAATGGACCCCTGTGACCCCGCCAAGAGTCGAGGGGAATTCGTCTCAGGTCCCGATCCTCGAGACCCCCCCTCATTGACCCCAATTTCCCAAAATATCCCGACGACTTTCAGACGTTTATACAGGTCAGTAGGCCACTTCGGAAAAGGGAGCTAAAAACTGGAAAAAGGTGAGGAAGCGTGCCCGTCGCTGAACTCATTTAAAACCCTTAGACCCCGAACGTAATTTCATTGCATTTGACCCCCATTAGAGAATTTTAATGATATAAGCAATGTTTTTTTGCATGACCGTTTAGTATCCTTGTCCACTAATCATTTTGTTTATTTAGTTATTTTTGTAATTTCCTGGCTCGACAACCTACATTTTTATAGCAAAGGAAAGTCTGGGGGTGAAGGGGTAAATTTTCTTAAAGCTATCCCCTCCGCCCCGAGGATAGTAATACCAGTCTTTCCGCAGGCACAAGTTTGCCCGGGCCCTCGGCAAAAACCTGGCGCTCAGAACGGGTTCGAACCCCTTTCCACATCAGGTTAGAAGAGTTGCTGGCGGGTGTCTGCCGTCTATCACGTGTGTGGTGTTGTGTGTGTGTGCGTGTGCGTGGCGTTGTGGTGTGTGGGACTCCTTCCCCCCTTTTTCTCCAAAAACGTTTTTTTTTCTACGTTTTAGGGGCAATTTTTTCAAGGACGGATAAAAACGTTTTGGAACAAAGGTCTTGACGAAATTATGTACCCCAGACAGACGCGCGGCGAAGGGAAAGGCTGTCGGCGCCACTTTTGTTGACGCTACACTCGAGCGGAGCTCACCCAACACCCATCATGAGGAGGAGGCCCATATATACTACTTTTTCACATATACTACTACTATTTCTATTCTATTACTATTTCTATTACTATTACTACTACTACTATACTATACTATTACTACTACACTACTATTATACTATACTACCTTTCTACTATACTAACTATTACTACTAATACTTACTACTACTATTTCTATTACTATTTCTACACTACTACTCTACTACTAAATACTATTTTCTACTATATATACTCTACTATTATATTCTTTACTATTACTATACATACTACTATAATATACTACTACTACTACTATATACTACTTTTACTACTATACTGTTTTTATTTTCTACATACTACTATCTACTATATCTACTACATATTACTATTTCTACTATACTACTATATTACTATTATAATATAACATTATACTATTCTTTCTACACATACTACTACTTACTATTACATTACTAACACTTTCTACTATACTATACTATTTCTATTTTATCTACACTACTACTACTACTACTACTATTATATATACTAATACTATACTATGATAAAATAATAATAATAATAAAAAAATAATAATACTGTTCATACCTGGTGGATTTTGAAGGGACAGGGCGTTGAGCCACCCGCTGTAAGTGATTAAAATGGGAAAAACACGATCACCCTAACTATCCTTTTTAAGCTGTTTAAAATGCTGGCAGGAAAAGGGGAAAATCACTGGCCGCCCCCGCAGCTGGGGTGGAGGGAAAGGGTATGTGCAAGGCCCAAGGGAGAGAATCTTATTGATTTTTTATTGATGATGATTATTTTTATTATTATTGTATTTCCTTTTTGTTTGATATGTAGGGGAGGTTTTCCATTTTTTAATCACCGTGCAGCGAGGGGTCAGACCCCCTGTCCCGGGGGTTCGAGTCCCCACCAGGTACTGGACACATAATTTGTCTTTTATGATAAAATAAGTACAGATAATAATAGTAATAATGCCACGCCTTGACGTGTTTAAGTGCATGTTATTGGGTGCGTCATAAGAACATAAGAAAAAAAGGAAGCTACAAGAGCCGGAGATCTACAAGTGGAGTTCCTGTTTCTTAACACTACCTACAAGTCCACATCCACCCTTTCCCCATCCATAATTTATCCAGACTCCTTTTAAAAACCCCAAAAAGAATCCGCATTTTACACCTGACACTGAGTCCATTTCAATCATTCACCACCCATTTGTGAACCAGTTTTCTTTTTTTTTTTTTTTTTAATTACGCTTTCCTGTCGCTGAGGCCTGCGGGGTGTGAGCGCCACGGTACGGGGTCTGACGGTACTGGGCCTGCTACAAAGGGGACATGGCGCAGACCACCTACCACCCCGCCGGCCGCAAAAATGGCGCCCCCTCGGACCCCGGGGGCCGTGGGGCGACCACAGGGTGAGGGGAAGGTTTTTTTTTTTTTTTTTTTTTTTCATAAAATTTCTTCTTTTTATTTCACGTTGCTCATGATGTTTTGATTTGATAATGATTATAATAAATACATCAATGAATAAATGAATAGATAAAAATATAAACACATCATCATCATCATCATCATCCTCGTAGTCACCCCCCCCCCCCCCATTTTTTTTCAGCACATTTTTAAAACATCTTTCACATTGCTCATGATGTTTTGATTTGATAATGATTATAATAAATACATCAATGAATAGATAAACATATAAACACATCATCATCATCATCATCATCGTCACCCCCCCCTCCCCCCCACCAGGTTACATGGGTTGTCTGGCGTGCGGGTGGTGGACGCGTCCGTCATGCCCACCATCGTGACGGGCAACCTCAACGCGCCCGTCATCATGATCGCCGAGAAGGCCGCCGACATGATCAAGGCGGACTGGGGGGAGAGGTAGTTCCCCCCCCGCCCCTCCCTCGTACAGTACATGGGCGTCATCATGTGTGGTCAATGTCTCGTTGTTCTCGCACGCACGCGGTCACGAGGGCGTTAGTGCTTTACAGTTTTACTCAGGTATTTTCGTTTGGTAATACGAGTAGGAGTTTTTAATGTACACACTTCTACAACGATAGTGATGCATGAAACCATTTTGCAAACTAACGTGTGTGTATATATGTACTATATGTATGCACCTTTAATATGCCATTGTAAGTCCATCACTGAACGAAGAGCTCGCCCAACCTTCTTCAGGAGTACTGCAGCCGCCAATGGCTGCCTACAGGGCCTAGCTCTGCCTGGCAGGCGTTCAGTATTGATTCTGCAACCTTATCTAGTCTCCCTCTGTGCGATGCCTCTTGGGACCCAGTAGGTCAATATTTTGTTCAATTTGTATAGATGAGTGTTGTCAGCCCACTATTGCCATGATAGATGATACATTATCGGGAGCTGTGCGTGAGCATAGGCGCATGGCTTGCCGTGTACCTGATATGAAAGTATAGCTTCTGAATACTAAATTGATCTGTTCTTTACAATGTAATGTAACGCAGTAGCAGAGGAAACTTGATGTGAATATCTTTCCTACTGGACAGCCAACCATTCAAAATTGAAAATAATTATTTATCATCAAAATAATAAGCATTAAAATAATTAATCAAATAATAAATCAAATAATAAAATTGTAACCAAAATTAGCGATTAAAATGAGCGAATATTTCCTTTATTGTGTTACGGACAGTAATTGTTATTGGATACTAAATCTGCATAAGAATAAATAATAAATTGCATAATAAATATTGCCTAATGAAATGAACTTGTATCGTATTTGTATTATTATATATTGACTTGTATCTTGAACTTGTATGTGTGTTCTTGTAAAGTTTTAGTAAAAGTGTTGTTCCGGCATGTAAGTGTTGTTCCGCACGTGGGTGCCAGGATGTTAAGCATACAGTAGGGCCTAAAGGATGTATATAGTATAGGAAGTAAAGGTGGTAATATATAGAAGTAAAGGATAGTAAAGTGATAAGGATAGTAAAGGATAGTAATAATGGATAGTAAACGTAGTAGCTATTAGAAGTAGTATAGAACAGGATACAGTTTTGAGTCAAGCATTGTGATAGTAAAGGTAGTATGATAGTTTGGTAGTAAAGGATATCATTACTAATAGTATAGTATGTAACATGCAGTAGATATTCTTGTGGGGGAAACGGTAATTCCAGACCGACTACCCGATACGGTTTTCAGTCACAGCTTTGACACGAAGCTACCGACGGGACTGTGGTTTGGATGTCGGATTTCCAATGACTCCCATCTGGATATTACTCCAGACCAGTGGTTCGGGAAACCGTGCCATTCCCGACCAGCGCTGACTTCACCCGGAAGCGGCACAACCCGGCTGACTCCTGGTACCTTCACTGCGTGGTCATGCGATGGGTGTTAGGAGACCCCCATCGCTGCTTCTGGCAGTATTCGAACCATATCTCTTTTGTGAACCAAGCGCGCTACCACTGCGCCACAGGATACCCAGGTAATGATTAGGCTGCAATGGTGGTGGCTCTTCTCTGCCTTCTGTCTTTTTCATGGGGATTTACAGTCTCCTCACCATCGCTTGATTTGGTTAAGATGATAAAAAATAGTTCCTTATAACGAAGAAAAAACACTCCTGAAACCTTTTTTTGGTCAATTTCCAGATGAACACCGAACTTCCTTGGGTGGACGAAATTATTTTTTCCTGGTGAGTTTTGATGTTTTGAATTAGTCTGCTAACCGTTTCTGTCGCAAATCAAATATATATATAAATTTTTTCTTCATAAATGATAAAAGAAAAATAACAAATTGAACCTAACCGAACCTTTACCTAACCTAACCTTTACCTAACCTAACCTAACCTTTACCTTACCTAGCCTATATCTAACCTAACCTTTACCTTACCTAGCCTATATCTAACCTAACCTTTACCTTACCTAACCTTTACCTAACCTAACCTTTACCTTACCTAACCTTTACCTAACATATCCTAGCCTTTATCTAACTAAAATAATAAGAAAAAAAAAGAATATCTGTAACGTTTATCTAAAAAATTAAATAAAAATGCGACAGAAACGGCTAGGTAGCAGATTCATTCAAAACGCATCAAAACTCACCAGAAAAAAATAGTTTCGTCCACCAAAGTGAATTAGGTGTTCATCTGGAATAATACCCTTTTTTCCCCTCGGAGGTATTTATTTCCAAAGCAAGATTGTAATGGTGAAATATGAATCCTGTGGTCGTAGAATGACGAGCGAATGAATGTTTAAGTATGCGTCTTGGAGAAAGGAAGAAATTGTATAAAATATCTGTAAGAGTTTATAGAAAATGGTCACTGCCAAGGATAACTTAAGTAGGCATAGATACATTTTAAATCTCATCTTCCCCCATCCATTCCACCCCATCAAAGCCCCTTCATATCGCAACAAACTCACCACAACACTCTAACAACAAAGCAGAGACTGCCTCAAACACTGCGTGACTACATATGAGGATACATGTCTACTCAATGTCGTAATGGATAGATAATAAGTCTACTTATCCATGACTAATGAACGACTAATAGACGTTGGGAGACTGCTCTCGCAC
Organism: Chionoecetes opilio; assembly: GCA_016584305.1. NCBI lineage: Eukaryota > Metazoa > Arthropoda > Malacostraca > Decapoda > Majidae > Chionoecetes > Chionoecetes opilio. The sequence continues at coordinate 96,764 of JACEEZ010020790.1, forward strand.
ATTACGCATAGGCCATACCAACCTCCCACACTCCTAGCTCAGGTCACGCTCCTCCCCAACCCTCTGCACACCCTGTCAAGCTCCTCTCACTCTCCAACATATCCAAATATCTTGCCCACATCTTACTACTGCCCATTCCAGTTCCTTCCCTCATTTGTCCTCCCTTTCCCGACCTCCCTGTCTTGCGGATATTCTCCCGGAATCCCCCTAGCTCCTTCTCCCTGAATAATTTCCCTCCTTCTCCCTGAATAATTAGTACTTGCCGAGCTTAAAGTTAAATACTTGACAGTTGTTCCTTCTTTTCTCTTGGCTCACGCCCTCCTCAATAATTACCCACGGGCCCCTCTGGGGTCGCGCACCCCAATCGGGCGCGGGTTAAAACCCGCTGAACTGCATGGTGCCCTCGGAAGCCCTCCACGACACGGACACGACACGTTCCCATATTGGTAAGGGTTATCTCACATGCTGATGCTCCAAACACCCCTGTGAATACTGATCTTCTTGCGTTATCAAGTTAACACACAAATAAGTTGATACCACGCGTGGAGAATCTTTACAACAGATAGATAAAAACGGAAGCAAAGAAATGGAGGATCACGTAATAACCAAACCGCGCAGTGTAGCGGTTGACCCTGTGCCTTGTTCCCTTGTCATTCGCAGTTTTTAAGTATTAAAGGGCTGTTGTTAGGCCCGGAAAAAAGCCTTAAGACCCCTTCGTGGTCATCCGTTTTCTGTCACCAGAACCCCTTGCATACAATCTTTCCAGAAATTATTATTAATATAAACTAATTGGTTAATACTACTACACCTTTTCACTCTCAAATTAAAACAACTGAGCTTCAAATTAAAACAACTGAAATCAAAATTATATTTTTTTGATGCCAAAATAATTTTAGTAATTTTTTTTTAACTCGAAACATTTGGAGTGGCAAAAAAATTTGTGGCAAAAATTTGTGCTATAAATTTTGAGTGCCAAAAAATGTTGAGTGCCAAATATTTTCGAGTGCCAAAAAATGTTGAGTGCCAATTTTTTGCGTGCCAAAATCTTTTTAGT
>JACEEZ010020790.1:102817-105317 GCA_016584305.1 Chionoecetes opilio
TTCCCTCTCCCTTCCCCTTCCTCTCCCTCTCCTCTCCCTTCCCCTTCCCCTCCCTTCCCTCTCCCTTCCCTTCCCTCCCTCTCCTTCTTTGCCATCATTATCACCCTCTACCTCTCCCTTCCCCTTCCCTCTCTCTCCCTTCCCCTGCCCTCCCTTCCCTTCCCTCCCTCACCCTTCTGTTCCATCATTATCACCCTCTACGTCTCCCTTCCCTCCCTCTCCCTCTCCTCTCCCTTCCCCTTCCCTCCCTTCCCTTTCCTTCTCTCGCCCTTCTTTTCTCTTCATTATCACCTCTCCTCCCCTTTCTCTCCTTCCTTTCCTCTCACCACCCTCTCCTTTCCCTTCCTTCCCTCATCACCACCCTCTCCCTTCCCTTCCCTTCCCATCATCACCACCCTCCCTCCCTTCTTCCCATTCCCACCCTTCCATTCCCTCCTTCACCCCCCTCTCCTTCCCTTCCCGTCTCTTCCCATCATCATCACCCTCTACCTCTCCTCTTTCTACCATCATCACCCTCCCCCCTCTCCTCTCCCCCCCTCCCCTCACCTGGATCACCCCCAGCAGGTGCTTCCCCCCGCTGCCCGACTCCACCACCCGCGGCTGCTCCAGGGCGTGCCGCGCATCGTACACAAACACGGCGCCGTCCTCACGCCCGCACGCCAACACACTCGCCTTCTGAAACAGTAAACAATCTGGGTTAGGCATAAAAAAAATAATATAAAAAAAAAAAAAAAAAAAAAATTGATTAGTCTAGTACAAAAAAAAATAACAGGCAATATATTAATATATATTTTTCAGCATTTAAATGTATATTACTGCGGTTTTTTTTTTTTGTGTGTGTGTGTGTTTTGTGTGTGTGTGTGTGTGTGTGTGTGTGTGTGTGTGTGTGTGTGCGCGCCCTACCGTGGGGTGGAACTGGAGGCAGGTGACGCCGCAAGGACACGGCACGCAGCGCTCCGGCACGCTGGCATTCTTGAAGCTGTACAGACACAGGAACCCCGCCTCGCAGGACTCCGTGCCATCCCCTGTGTGTGTGAGAGAGAGAGAGAGAGAGAGAGAGAGAGAGAGAGAGAGAGAGAGAGAGAGAGAGAGAGAGAGAGAGAGAGAGAGAGAGAGAGAGAGAGAGTAAAATAATCTGTTACTATCTGTCTTTCATATTATACATACATACATCTACATTCATACATACATACATACATCTTATACATACTTTCATTTTAATCTTCATATTTGTTTCTTATAATTTCCCCTTTTCCCCTTTTTTGTAATTTCCCCTTTTCCCCTTTTTGTAATTTCCCCTTTTCCTTTTTATAAATTCCCTTTTTCCCCTTTTTATAATTTCCTCTTTTCCCCTTTTTTGTAATTTACCCTTTTCCCCTTTTTGTAATTTACCCTTTTCCCTTTTTTGTAATTTCCCCTTTTTTTTCCTCTTTGTAATTTCCCCTTTCCCTTTTTTTGTAATTTCCCCTTTTTTTTTTTGTAATTTCCCCTTTTTTTTCCTCTTTGTAATTTCCCCTTTCCCTTTTTTGTAATTTCCCCTTTTTGTAATTTCCCTTTTTCCCTTTTTTGTAATTTCCCCTTTTTTTCCCTCTTTGTAATTTCCCCTTTCCCTTTTTTGTAATTTCCCCTTTTTGTAATTTCCCCTTTTTCCCCTTTTTTAATTTTCCCTTTTCCCCTTTTTTTATAATTTCCCCTTTTCCCCTTTATAAGTTCCCCCTTTTATCATTTCCCCTTTTTGTAATTTCCCTTTTCCCCTTTTTTGTAATTTCCCCTTTTCCCTTTTTTGTAATTTCCCCTTTTCCCTTTTTTTGTAATTTCCCCTTTTCCCCTTTTTTGTAATTTCCCTTTTTCCCCTTTTTAATTTCCCCTTTTCCCCTTTTTGTAATTTCCCCTTTTCCCCTTTTTGTAATTTCCCCTTTTCCCTTTTATAATTTCCCCTTTTTGTAATTTCCCCTTTTCCCTTTTTTGTAATTTCCCCTTTTCCCCTTTTTTGTAATTTCCCCTTTTCCCCTTTTTTATTTCTTCTTTTCCCCTTTTTGTAATTTCCCTTTTTCGTTTCATCCCCATATAGGCCTACTTCCTTCCCTTCCTTGCAATCCAATTTTATTCCTATTACATTTCTTCCCATTTTGTATTATATCAACCTTCCATCCTTTTTATCTAACCTAGCCTAACCTAACCTTTTTTTTTCTTCCACTAAGTCTACCCTTTATTTTTTACCCTATCTACTTTTCTACCATAATTCTACCCCTACCCCCACCAATCTCCTTCTTTCCCACTAAATCTACCTTTTTTCCCACTAAATCTACCTTTTTTTACCACTAAATCTACCTTTTTTCCTACTAAATCTACCTTTTTTCCTACTAAATCTACCTTTTTTCCCACTAAATCTACTTTTTTCCCACTAAATCTACCTTTTTTTCCCACTAAATCTACCTTTTTTTCAATCTACCTAAATCTACCTTTTTCCACTAATCTACCTTTTTTCCCACTAAATTTA
>JACEEZ010020790.1:117817-125248 GCA_016584305.1 Chionoecetes opilio
ACCACCACACACACACACACACACACACACACACACACACACACACACAAAGCAAACAAATAAGTGAGTAAATAAAGTTAGCTTTTTTTTTTGGTACTCTAATAATCCTATGAATCCACAAATAAGTAAAAGGTAATCATTGTTTTCGATATTTTTTCTGTTCCTCGGGCCCCTTTAACCTTTTGAGATCCAGAACGTGATTTTCATTGTAATTTGAGTACCATTAGACGATTTTAATAAGAATAAGCAATATTTTATAGATATGACCTGTTTAGTATCCTTGTCGACTAGCAAATTTGGTATATTAAGTTAGTTTTTTGTATTTTATGGCTAACAACGATGATTTTATATAGCAAAGGGAAAAATCTGGCGTAAGGGGTTAACGTGCCCCCAAAAAAAATGAAAAATAAAAACAAAAAAAATTTGAGGAAAAAGTTCAAATATATAGTAAACCAAAATTACTAAACATGCCACAGAAAAGATTAAAAAAAAAAAAAAAAAAAAAAAAAAAAAAAAAAAAAAAAAAGAGAAAAAAAAAAAAATAAAAAAAAAAAAAAAAAAAAAAAAAAAAAATATTAAGAAAACTAGAGGAATAGAGAAAAGAAAATATATAATAATTACCAAAAATGACTAAACATGCCACAGAAAAAAAAACTAATTTAATAACAATAAATTCACTCAAACAAAAACATGAAAAAAATGCCAAGAAAATCTACAAAAAAAAACTAGGATTTAAATTATTGTTCTGTTTCCTTCTTCTCTCCTTCCTTCTCTCCTTCCTTCTCTCCTTCCTTCTCTCCTTCCTTCTCTCCTTCCTTCTCTCCTTCCTTCTCTCCTTCCTTCTCTCCTTCCTTCTCTCCTTCCTTCTCTCCTTCCTTCTCTCCTTCCTTCTCTCCTTCCTTCTCTCCTTCCTTCTCTCCTTCCTTCTCTCCTTCCTTCTCTCTTCTTATTCCTCTCCTTCTCTCTTCCTTTTCTCCTCCTCATTCCTCATTCCTCAGTCCCTCACAATAACAAACCCATAGAATGATCTGATGAGGGTATAATAATAATAATAATAATATAATAATAATATAATAATAATAAAATAATAAAATAAAATGAATATAATAAAAATGATAATAATAAATAAAAAAAATGATAATATAATGATAAAATAATAATAAAAAATAAAAATAATATAATATAATATAATAATATGATGATATAATAATAATAAATATAATAATAATAATAATAATAATGATAATAATGATAATGATAATAATATAAAATGATATAATGAATAATATTGATAATCAATGCAATCAGATAATAATACATCATATAATACAATGATAATAATAGTAATACATATAATTAATGATAATAATAATAATTTCACCCGAAGGCATGCAGAAAAAACACATCATAATATACAATGTAATAATGTAGTAATGACAGCCTTAATTAGGTTAGGTTGGGTTAGATTAACAGGTGACATGGAGTGTGTACAGGTAAGTAAGCATGTCAACACACCAGGCAACAGGTGACCTTCGCTATACGATCACTCGCTATCAGTTGAGATTCGCTATAAGATTACGATTACGATAACGATAACAACCCCTTTTTCTTTCCTGGAATGTATAACGTCATGGCTAAGTGAAGACCGTTGTTATCTTTAGCGTTATCTTTTACCAAACATCGTATTTTATACTCCCCATTTCATATTTATTCATTTTTTTCATAATTATTCAGTTTTCATAATTTTTTCAATTATCCATTTTTTCATAATTTTTTTCATAATTATTCATTGTTTTCATCATTTGTTTCATGATTATTCATTGTTTTCATAATTTTTTTCTTAATTATTCATTGTTTTCATAATTTTTTTCTTAATTATTCTTTTTCTTCATCATTTTTTTCAGAATTATTCAGTTTTCTTAATTTTTTTCATAATTATTCATTGTTTTCATCATATTTTCATAATTATTCATTGTTTTCATCATATTTTTCATAATTATTCATTGTGTTCATCATATTTTTCATAATTATTAATTATTTTAATCATTTTTTCATAATTATTCATTGTTTTCATCATATTTTCATAATTATTCATTGTTTTCATCATATTTTTCATAATTATTCATTGTGTTCATCATATTTTTCATAATTATTCATTGTTTTCATCATTTTTTTCATAATTATTAATTATTTTCATCATTTTTTCATAATTATTCATTGTTTTCATGATTTTCGTTTCATTTTTTCTCACTTTCGTATATTTTCCCCTATATTTTCCTACATTACGAATTTCTGATTTAACTGTTAAATATATTTTAGTTTATTTTTTCCTTTATCTTCATCGTTTTTAGCATTTCCATTTAGCATTATCATCTGCTGCAGCATCAGAGACCTCAGCAGTCTGGGTTCTCGCCTGGTAAGTCAACAACGGACCGTATCCTAGCGCTTCGTGTCCTGGTGGAACGCCGACGTGAGTTTCGACAGGGATGCTTGCAGCCTATGTTGATCTCAAGAAGGCGTTTTGACTCAGTGCATCGTGAGTCACTTTGGGATCTTCTGCGACTTCGCGGGATTCCTGCAAGGACTATTGGTTTGATAACCGGTCTGTATTCTGGGACTGAAAGTGCTGTGAAGTGTGGGGCAGGTGTATCCAGCTTCTTTCCTGTTAATACAGGAGTGAGGCAAGGGTGCGTCCTTGCCCCATCACTTTTCAACGCTTGTATGGACTGGGTATTGGACAAGGTTGTAGATCAAAGTGATTGTGGAGCATCCATCGGCAACACCAAGATCACTGATCTTGTTTTTGCCGATGATGCAGTAATCTTTGCTGAGTCGCTGGAGGTCCTGGTGATGGCTCTAGAGGCGCTGCACGAGGAGACAAAGCCTTTGGGACTTGAGGTCTCCTGGCTTAAGACCAAGGTCCAGGTGTTTGGAGACTTACTAGATGAAGCAGTACAGTCTGTTTCATGCGTGCGGCAGGACATTGAGATCTTGGAAAGTTTTACATACCTTGGTACGCAGTCCATATGACGGCGGGTCACGTCAAGAAGTCTTACGGCGGATTGGCATAGCCCACGGTGCTATTGACTCGCTCAGCGGGAGTATTTGGCGTTGTCGGTACCTGTGCAGGAGGACAAAGATCCGGATCTTCAAGTCGCTTGTGATCCCTGTCTTACTATATGGTTGTGAGACATGGACATTAAATAGTGACTTGAAGAGACGAATGGTAATAAGTGTCTTCGCAGAATCATGGGGTATCGCTGGAATAATTACGTGTCAAATCAGCGATTGCACCGTGAGACTGAATCGAGGCCTATTACCTGCATAGTCCGTCAACGCCAACTTCGGCTATATGGGCATGTGGCACGCTACCCTGAAACCGATCCTTCCCATCGGGTTGTATCTGTAAGAGACAATCCGGCGTGGAGGAGGCCAAGGGGGCGCCCACAAGGCTCGTGGCTGGAGCAAGTTGATGTTTGTTGTCGAGAGCTGCTTGGTATGGGAAAGGAGCCTGCATGGAGACTCGTGCGTGGTGACCCCCGGGAGTAGCGTCGTAGGTTGGCGAGGCGACGCGCCCCCCGGCGTATGCCCCCAATGATTGATGATTGATTATCATTTTAACTTCTTTTTTTTGTATGCAAATATCAGGTACGTGGATATCCCATGACTGATAGCTATAGATACTAGATACTATGATACTATGATACTTTGATACTATGTCCCCTAATGTGCCTGTACTTTGTTCCTGTTTCTTGTTTTTGCTCTAGTACTTAAGTTTACTCCTTGGCTTGTTCTTGTCGCTTTGTTTTTTGTATGTATGGCTTCGGGCGAGAATAAAGTTATTATTATTATTATTATTATTATTATTATTATAGGTACGTGGATATCCCATGACTTATAACTATAGGTACGTGGATATCCCATGACTTGTAGCTATAGGTATACGTGGATATCCCATGATCACTGCAGCATTACCACAGAGAGCCTTCAATGTTGACTAGCGTATCTGTCTAGTTTATGTAAGGGGGGGGGGGGGTGAGAGAAGAGAGAGAGAGAGAGAGGAGAGAGAGAGAGAGAGAGAAGAGAGAGAGAGAGAGAGAGAGAGAGAAGGAGAAGAGAGAGAGAGAGAGAGAGAGAGAGAGAGAGAGAGAGAGAGAGAGAGACTTTCCGGCAAAACACACGCATTAACAAACACAAACACACACTGAAATATATAGACAGGTACAGGCAGAATTAGATACAGACAGAAAGCATACAGAAAGCGGGAAATTAAATTCAAACAAACCAAGATAGCAAGAGTAACAATAAAGACATGTTGGTGTGTTGAGTTGTTATTGTCTGTGAATTGAGTTGTTGTTGTCTGTGAATTGAGTTGTTGTTGTCTGTGAATTGAGTTGTTGTTGTCTGTGAATTGAGTTTTTATTGTCTGTGAATTGAGTTTTTTGTTGTCTGTGAATTAAATTTTGTTATTGTCTGTGAATTGAGTTGTTGTTGTCTGTGAATTGAGTTGTTGTTGTCTGTGAATTGATTTTTTGTTGGTCTGTGAATTGAGCGGGTTGTTTGTCTGGAATTGAGTTGTTGTTGTCTGTGAATTGAGTTGTTGTTGTCTTTTGAATTGAGTTGTTTGTTGTTGTGAATTGAGTTGTTGTTGTCTGTGAATTGAGTTGTTTTGTCTGTGAATTGAGCTGTTTTTTTGTCTGTGAATTGATTTGTTGTTGTCTGTGAATTGAGTTGTTGTTGTTCTGTGAATTGAGTTTTTTTGTTGTCTGTGATTGAGTTGGGTTTTTTGTCTGTGAATTGAGTTGTTGTTGTCTGTGAATTGATTTTGTTGTTGTCTGTGAATTGAGTTGTTGTTGTCTGTGAATTGAGTTTTTTGTCTGTGAATTGAGTTGTTGTTGTCTGTGAATTGAGTTGTTGTTGTCTGTGAATTGAGTGTTGTTTGTCTGTGAATTGAGTTGTTGTTGTCTGTAATTGAGTTGTTGTTGTCTGTGAATTGAAGTTGTTGTTGTCGGGAAATTGATTTTGTTGTTGTCTGGAATTGAGTTGTTGTTTGTCTGTGAATTGAGCTGTTGTTGTCTGTAAATTGAGTTGTTGTTGTCTGTGAATTGAGTTTGTTTTTCTGTGAATTGAGTGTTGTTGTCTGTGAATTGAGTTTTTTGTTGTTTTGTGAATTGAGTTGTTGTTGTCTGTGAATTGAGTTGTTGTTGTCTGTGAATTGAGTTGTTGTTGTCTGTGAATTGAGTTGTTGTTGTCTTGAATTGAGTTTTTTGTTGTCTGTGAATTGAGTTGTTGTTGTCTGTGAATTGAGTTTTTGTTGTCTGTGAATTGAGTTTGTTGTTGTCTGTGAATTGAGTTGTTGTTGTCTGTGAATTGAGTTGTTGTTGCCCTGTGAATTGAGTTGTTGTTTTCTGTGAATTGAGTTGTTGTTGTCTGTGAATTGAGTTTTTTGTTGTCTGTGAATTGAGTTGTTGTTGTCTGTAAATTGAAGTTGTTGTTGTCTGTGAATTGAGTTGTTGTTGTCTGTGAATTGAGTTGTTGTTGTCTGTGAATTGAGTTGTTGTTGTCTGTGAATTGAGTTGTTGTTGTCTGTGAATTGAGTTGTTGTTGTCTGTGAATTGAGTTGTTGTTGTCTGTGAATTGAGTTGTTGTTGTCTGTGGAATTGATTTTGTTGTTGTCTGTGATTGAGTTGTTGTTGTCTGTGAATTGAGTTGTTGTTGTCTGTGAATTGAGTTGTTGTTTCTGTAAATTGAGTTTGTTGTTGTCTGTGAATTGAGTTGTTTGTTGTCTGTGAATTGAGTTGTTGTTGTCTGTGAATTGGAGTTGTTGTTGTCTGTGAATGAGTTGTTGTTGTCTGGGAATTGAGTTGTTGTTGTCTGTGAATTGAGTTTTTTGTTGTCCTGTGAATTGAGTTGTTTTTTGTCTGTGAATTGAGTTGTTTTTTGTTGTCTGTAAAATTGAGTTGTTGTTGTCTGTGAATTGAGTGTTGTTGTCTGTGAATTGATTTGTTGTTGTCTGTGAATTGAGTTGTTGTTGTCTGTGAATTGATTGTTGTTGTCTGTGAATTGAGCTGTTGTTGTCTGTGAATTGAGTTGTTGTTGTCTGTGAATTGAGTTGTTGTTGTCTGTGAATTGAGTTGTTGTTGTCTGTGAATTGAGTTGTTGTTGTCTGTGAATTGAGCTGTTGTTGTCTGTGAATTGAGTTGTTGTTGTCTGTGAATTGAGTTGTTGTTGTCTGTGAATTGAGTTGTTGTTGTCTGTGAATTGAGTTGTTGTTGTCTGTGAATTGAGTTGTTGTTGTCTGTGAATGAGTTGTTGTTGTCTGTAAATTGAGTTGTTGTTGTCTGTGAATTGAGTTGTTGTTGTCTGTAAATTTGAGTTGTTTTTTGTCTGTGAATTGAGTTGTTGTTGTCTGTGAATTGAGTTGTTGTTGTCTGGGGAATTGAGTTTTTGTTGTCTGTGAATTGATTTGTTGTTGTCTGTGAATTGAGTTGTTGTTGTCTGTGAATTGAGTTGTTGTTTGTCTGTGAATTGAGCTGTTGTTGTCTGTGAATTGAGTTGTTGTTGTCTGTGAATTGAGTTTTTTGTTGTCTGTGAATTGAGTTGTTGTTTTTCTGTGAATTGAGCTGTTGTTGTCTGTGATTGAGTTGTTTGTTGTCTGTGAATTGAGTTGTTTTTTTGTCTGTGAATAGAGTTGTTGTTGTCTGTGAATTGAGTTGTTGTTGTCTGTGAATTGAGTTGTTGTTGTCTGTGAATTGAGTTGTTGTTGTCTGTGAATTGAGTTGCCACAAGCTGTCAACACCGATCATTTGTCCCACTTTCAATTCGGTGTTTTATGGCATATAGTACAACAATCTAAAATATGCTGAAAAATACTACAAAATAAGTTCTGAATTAACCTTGAAAATATTCTTGATTTATTTATGCGACAAATCATGCTGCAAATCTTTTCTTTCTTTCCGTTATCCTTTCAAATCATATCCAATAATCCATTCCTGCTTTGAGCGGGACTTAGCACTGCAGAGGCCGGCTTAGGTAGGTACATAAATAAGGTGGTAATATTTCTGTTTCATTAAAAGAAGCAAACCAAAAAAATAAGTGATAGCCAGAAAGTTATACTACATAAAACTTTGACCAAACGCTTTTAACTTAGCAGGATTGGCCAGCTCTATAGCTTAGCCGTACTCTGCTAGGTTGCAGCCAAAGGATTAATGGCGTGCGTTCCTGTAGGAGTGGATCAGTATTCTCCCTAAGCGCCAGGCAGCCCCCCTGGCGCACTCCTTCAGGTAACATTGTGATGCAGCCAAAGGATTAATGGCGTGCTTTTCCTGTGGTGGATCATATTCTCCCTAAGCGCCAGGCAGCCCCCCGGGCGCATCCTTCAGGTAACATTGTGGTGCAGCCAAAGGATTAATGGCGTGCGTTTTTTTCCCT
>JACEEZ010020790.1:128418-143418 GCA_016584305.1 Chionoecetes opilio
TTTAAATCTATTCTTTTTCTTTTCCTTTTTTTAATCAATTTATAACTAAATCAAACAAGAGAAATGATCACAACACTTTTATTTGTATCTTTTGGTCACAATTTCACTACTAACCACAGCGCTGAAGGATAAGAGTGTACGAAGATAAGAATTAAGATAAGATAGCAGGATGCCAATCAGGGGGTTATATATAGAAGGTTACAATACTCTCTCTCTCTCTCTCTCTCTCTCTCTCTCTCTCTCTCTTTTTTTTTTTTCTTTCTCATTCAAAGCCATATATTGCAATAATGATAGGGAAAAGAAGTAAAAGGAGGAGGAAGGAGGAGGAGGAGGAGGAGGAGGAGGAGGAGGAGGAGGAGGAAGAGGAGGAGGAAGCAAAAGAGAACTTGACCCCAACAGGTATCATAACTTTTCACTCCCACCCCAAACAAAAAAGGGAAAAGGAGGAGGGTTCAATTAACCACCACTACAACTACAACTACTATCATAACCTTGCCACAACTACAACTTCCCACCTCCACAACCTCCTATATAAGTTGTAGTCATCTGTACAATATTCCCAGACTGGATGTTGTAACTGGTAATGGTTTTGTCTTCGTTTAAGCGTCTGCCGCGAAAGAGCAGGCGAGTGTTTTCAGGTAAGAATCCATGTTGTTCTTTTAAGACATCCTTCACTTGACGTATTGTTGCGCCCACAGGTACTTTGAGGCGGAATGTTTGGTCTTGCAAGTCCCTGATGACGATATGGACTTCGCTTTGCTGTTGGTGATAGAAGAAAAAAAAGATGTAATGATTAGGTTTATGTAAAAATAGTGAGAAACAAAGTAAAAAATGGTTTATAGTGAGATTAATAGATGAGTTGTTAGAGATAGTTATAGAGAGAGAGAGAGAGAGAGAGAGGAGAGAGAGAGGAGAGAGAGGAGAGAGAGAGAGAGAGAGAGAGAGAGAGAGAGAAGGGTGATTCTTTTTAACATTTTTGCATTCACTTAATATAAAACAGAACTTCTATTACTATTTTCATCTATAATTCTCTCTCTCTCTCTCTCTCTCTCTCTCTCTTCTCTCTCCTCTCTCTCTCTCCTCTCTCTCTCTCCTCTCTCTCTCTCTCTCTCTCTCTCTCTCTCTCTCTCTCTCTCTCCTACATTCACCTCTATCATAATTATTCTTAATCTTATCTTGTCATTATCTTCCTCCCTGTCCTTCCCACACCTTAACTTACATCATTATCTCTCTCTCTCTCTCTCTCTCCTCTCTCTCTCTCCTCTCTCTCTCTCTCTCTCTCTCTCTCTCTCTCTCTCTCTCTCTCACCTCAGAACCTTGCGTGGATCGAGCAGTATCGGGAAATTTAGTGGAGGAAATACTGGCTGCCAACAGATCGTAATTAACAGTGAGGGCGTCAATATTCACGTCGGTGTAACTCCGTCTGCAGGTCGGGCAGCGCAGTGAGGAGTTTCCCGCCAGCAGCCGCGACACACAGCTCTTGCAGAAGGTGTGGCCGCAGGTTAGTGTTAAGGGTTTCCTCTCATCTTCATTGTAAGTATCTTGGCACACGCGACATTTAGGTGCCATTTCTGGTTGAGGAAAAAAGTGGTGGTGGTGGTGAGAGGGTGAATACATACATACATACATACATACATACATACAATACATACATACATATTCATATACAAGTGGACTACATAAAATTGGAGTATATGTGCATGTGTGTGGATAAGTTAGTAGTAGTAGTAGTAGTAGTAGTAGTAGTAGTAGTAGTAGTAGTAGTAGTAGTGTAGTAGTAGTAGTAGTAGTAGTAGTAGTGATGTAAACAGGGGTGTGTGTGTGTGTGTGTTACGTTACACACACACACACACAACACACACACACACACACACACACACACACACACACACAAACACAAACACAAACACACACACACACACACACACACACGTTCTATACCAGTTATTGTGATGATATACAAAAAGTAACTATTTATGATAAAATGCACTGTACACTACTCTCTCTCTCTCTCTCTCTCTCTCTCTCTCTCTCCCCCCTTCTCTCTCTCTCTCTCTCCTTCTCCCCCTCTCTCTCTCTCTCTTCTCTCTCTCCACAACCCCTTGCGCCCTAAAGGTTTTCTGACGTTTTTGTGGTGCAGGTGATGGTAAATGGTGGTGGTTGTGGTGGGGGGTGGGAAACCCGACCCCTTCCATAGATGGGGGGGGGGAAAGGAGGGGAAGGGGGGAACGAGAGAGGGAGGGGGGGTAGTTTAAAGGGTTTAAAAAAAAGTTGAGAGAGAGAGAGAGAGAGAGGGGAAGAGAAAAGGGGAGAGAGAGGGGAGAGAAAAAGGGGGAGAGAGAGAGATTTAAATTTAAATATAATATAAAATAATAATAATTAAAATTTTAAAAACATTATTCTCCCCCAAAGGCATACAAAAAAAAAACATAAATTTTAGACGAGGGAATGAACAAGTACAAAACCCCAAAAAATTTTGTAATAGTTTAAGCCCTTTCTGTAAATAATAAAAATTTATAATAATAATAGTAAAAATAATAATAATAGTAATAAAAAAATAATAATAATAATAAAAATTAATAATAATAATAATAATAATAAAGAAAATAATAATAATAAAAAAATAATAATAATAATAATAATAAAAATAATAATAATAATTAAGGCAAATTTGATAATGAAATAAATAAAATAATAGTAAAAATAAAATAATAAAAATTTTAAAAATAATAATAAAAATTAATATTAATAATAAAAATGATAATGTTTAATAATAATAATAGAATAAAATAATAATAATAAAATAATAATAATAAAATAATAAAAAAATAAATAATAATAAAAATTACTAATAATAATTAATAAAATTTAAAAATTTTGTATAAAAAATTTTTATTATTTTTGTTATAATTGGTAAAAATTTGTTTTTTTTTTTTTTAATTTTTTTTATTTTTTTTTTAAATTTTATGGGGCCTCCCAAGGAGGTCCGCGGGCTAGTTTTAACCCCGTCAGAGAGAAGCAAGAAAAAAGAGTGTTCGGGTGCTGGCGGCGGCACGAGGATTTGGCGTGTCCACCCTGAGAGGATTGGGGGACTCAACGGGAATTCCACTCTCCGGGGTGAGGGGGCGGGAGGCTGCTACGGGTGGGGGGATGGGGGGGGAATTTGTAATAATTTTTTCTTTTCATCAATTTTATTTTTTTTTTTCCCCTTGGGTTTTTTCCCCCGTTCGTTTTGTGTGGGGTGGGGTGGGTGGGTGTGGGTGTGTGTGTGGGTGGGGTGTGTGTGTGTTGTTGTGTGGGTGTGTTTTGTGTGTGTGTGTGTGTGTGTGGGGTTGGGTGTGTTTTGTTACCAAATTTACCCTAATTTTTCTTTAAACCAATGAAAGAAATTGAAAAAACCTGGCTAAAATAATTTTTAAAACCTTTCCCAGGGATAAACCTTTAACCTTTCCGGATAATAAAGGCTAAAAATACGGGCCCCTTTAACCCGTGGTAACATGAGAAATTTTTTGCGTCAATATTCGGGTCCCAATTTTTCAGCAAAGGCAACCCCTTGCCTTTTTTTGGGTCACACGGTTTTTCAGAGGTAGCAATAATTTGAATTGAAATTTTGGCTTCTAAAGAGACTGAAGAACGCTTTGGAAAAATAGGGAAAATGGGGAGAAACGGGTTTAACCCAAATAGGGGGGTAAAAATTATTGAAATGGATTCTTGTGTATGGTTCGTCAGAAATAAAAAAAAAAACAGCAACATAAAAAGTGATAAATTTAATAATTTGGGTACCCCCAAAAAAATTTTAGTTAAAAAATAGCCCGTCAAAAAGGGAAAATTTTTTCCCAGCCAAAAACCCAATTTAAAATTTTTCTTGGTGTTTTGTTCCTTAAAATTTCGCTTAAAAAAAACCGGTACAAAAAGTGTACGGTTTCAAAATTCGTCAAAAAATTCGGTTCTTGCCACTATGTAGCTTGTATTTCAGCTTCTGTATATTAAATTTAGAGCGTGCATTAAAAAAAATGAAAATAATTTTGCGTTTGTGGTGGGAAAAATTGCAGCAATATGTTTTGCGGAAAGCCGCACGTTGGTCATTTTTAATTGTCATTAGAATCGCAATTATACCCGGGTTTTGGGGCCGGTTTGCGTTGCCGGGTTTTTAATATTGCCAAAAAATTGCCCCGTTAAACCCCTTTTAAAATCTCCCTTAACCACCCCCAGGGGGTCGGGGGAAAAGAGGGTGGGGCACAAGGGGTAGTAATCGGGGGGGGCCTTCCCCCTGTGGGTGCGGGTTGCGCAAACCCCCCCCAAAGCACACCCCTTTTTGGAGGAGCTCAGGGCCCCAAACGTAAAGGGAGTTTATTTCAAGGAGGGACTGGTGGAGGGGGACCTTCTCCGCTTTCGTCGTTCGCCCCCGGGAAAGGCATCCCCCGTGAGCCCCTTCCGACATGAACAACTGGAGGACAGTGTTTGTATGCCCATATACCCTTTTGGTTACAACAGCTGCGGCGCGGCTGCCTCTTTCATGCCCTGCACAATGGAAGGAAACTAAAAATTGCCTCCTATAACTGTCGGGGTTTTGAAGAGTAGGGGATTTTCCTCAGGGACCCGATATCATCAGGGATATCTCAGGGTATCATCGGGGGATATCCGGGGGCAGGTGCACGTGCGGGCCCTCCCCTAGACTTTGGCCTGTCCCCTTTACGAGGTGAAACAGCCCCAAATGGCCCCCCAAATAAGGATTTTGGTCGTTCTCGTTTCGGCGGGGGGAGAGACACGGCCCCTGAAGCGGGGGCAGGCCATACTGTGGTCCCCCTTTTCTGGGGCCACAAGAGTTTTTCCCTAAATCCCTAAAAGGGATGAAATTTGCTCGGGACCCTCCCCATTTTAAAGGATTGCAACAAGGACAAACCCGGTCCTCCATTTTGCTGGTGAATGTTTATTGCCCCCCAGTAATGTTGGGGGAACAGGGACGAACAGTGATGTATTTGGGAAAGGGACTCCCCTCCAAAAACAGGGATGCCGAGGGCAGAATTTTTGCTTTCTCGGCGACTTAATGCTGCCCCGGGCACGGGCCTTTTTTCAAAGACTTCGCCCCATGGGGGGGGCCCGGGCAAACAGGGGGGCTAAAGTGGGGGCGCTCCCCCCAACGAGCTTCAATCGTTAAACCGGGAGGTGTCTCTCACGCACGTGGTGGATCTGTGCTTTTTTGTCCCCATGCCTGTTTGTTTGATGGAAAGATTTCCCATTCTTAAAACAAGTCTCCCTTTAGGGCCCCTTTTTTCCCCTTTTTGGTGGTTTTTAAAAATTAATGGGCCCCCTGCTCTGAAACCCCGGTTTGGCGGGTAATGCGGCAAGGAAATTTAAAGGGGTTTTTCGGGACAAGCCCGGGAAAAGAGAGGAGTATGGTCGTTGGGGTTTACAGAGCTTTCTGAGTGGCATTGGGTAGATCCGTAAAGGTATGTTTTCTTCCAGGAAAGCATGTCGCCCCTGGGCACCGAAAGAAAAAAACGCCTTCCCGGAAGGGGTTTTAATGGCAGGGGCGTGTGGCCCGACTGGGGGTTTTGGGTTTTTGGGGAGGGGAGAGGAAGCAGATTCCATGCTGGAATGAGTTTGTTCGTGAGGCGCAAAAGTGCCCCGCGGGAGGTTTTCCTTTTTTGGAGAGCGGGGGGTGGTCCGCGTTTTGGGGGGGTGGCTGAGAGGATGAGGACAACCCGGCCCGATTCAAGCTGTGGCTCAGGGGGTGTAAGTCAAATGAGCACCAGCTTTGTGGCCCCCGTCCCCGGGTGACAAGTGGCCGCTGGTGACTCTTTAAAACCTTTTTTCGTTTTCCCTCACAGCTTTAACCCGGGCTACACACCCCTTCCCTACGGGGGATCACGGTGGGGGGAGGAGGGCATTTGCCCCATGTGGGGGGAGACCATTTTAAGGACATTCTCAACTGTGTGAGGGGCGAGGAGAGGGGAGAATGGTGGGATGCATGGGGGGAGTGGTTTGGGGTTTCATGGGGGTTTCGTTGCAAGGGTTTTTGCCCGCGTGGGGCCACTGGGGTATGAGAGGGGATTGCAAAGCCTTCCTCCAGTGAGGGTTTGGGGGGAGGGATGGGCTCCCCTTTTTGGGGCATTTTAAAATATACGCCCCCCAGCTGGGTTTCATGGCTCAGTTTTCTTCATCAATGCCCGTGTCTGCCCTCAGTACAACCCAGTCAGGTCTTGGGAGGTTTTTCCCCTTTTGTGCCTTTACTGAAGAAGGGAAATTGAAGGGGGCCCCTGCTAAATCTGGCAATTACAGGCCCTTTTCCATAGCGACCGGGCCCGACCAAGGTGCTTTGGGGAAAAATGGGGCTCCATCATCTTGAGGCCCACGTATACCCTGGAAAAATCAGTTCAACTATAAGAAAGGGGCCTTTGGGACTGAGATGGTGTGGGCCCTTGAAGAATTTATTCATTTCTATAAATTCCAGAAAATTCACCCGTTTTTTCTGTGTTTCCTGGAAAGCCAGAAAGGCGTTTTACAGAGTGAATTTCTGGAAGCCTTTTATAAAAATTTTCGTCCCGGGTACACCTTTATACATTGTTAATTTTTTAAAGTACTGGGAAACAACCCCGGGAAATTTTCTGTTTAAATGGGGTAATTTTCCCTTTTCGCTGTCCTTTAGGGACTCCGATGGTATTCGGCAGGGGGGGATTTTATCTTCCCCCACCGTACAATGTTAAACGGATGATCTCAGTGCCCCAACCCTTGGGATAAGGACGCCCGCCCAAAAAGGGGCCCCATACATGAGGGTTCATCAACTCAAAGGCTATGTGATAAATGGTTTCTGCTTTGCACCCCTGCGGATGCGTTGGGAGGACCCTTTTCAAGTTTGTCAGGGTGTTTTGCCCGCCAAACATGACATTTTCTACAAAACACTAAAACAAAGTGGGATTTTTTAGTATCACCCACGCCCCAGTGAATTAAACCCCAAAACAGCTGGGCCCCCGGACGGGCCCCCACTTTTTGGGATAGATTTACATACTTAGGCCATTTATATCCCCGAAAGACTGAGATGTGTTCATCAAGGGAGACCACCCAAACTTTTTTGGGCGGGGGGTAAAACCCCACAGAAAAAAAATTCTCCATTGTTTTTTTTTTAAAAATTTTTTTTTTTTTTTCTCCTTTTTTTTTTTTTTTTTTTCCTTTTTTTTTTTTCCCTTTTTTTTTCCCCCTTTTGGGTTTTTTACAAGATTTAAGAGGGTTTTCGGGGCTGCCCGTGGTGGCGCCGGGGGCCCTGGCCCTTTCGCAACGAAATTTGACTTTTGGGGTGCCCGGGGGGCCCGACGGTTTCGCTTAAAGGAAGAGGGGGGAAGCCCCCCCAAGGGTCCCCTCACCCCTGTCCGGGGAGGGGGGCCCCGGCCCCCCATTATGTGGGGTGGCCTTTATTTCAACAGCGGTGGGTGGGTTTTGCTGTTTTTGCAGAATGTGGGGGTGCACCCGGTGCCCCCTGTATGTGTATTCTTTGTACGTTGATACTGTCCCCCCAATGTGGGGCCCATACATGTTCTTGCTTTTTTTTTTTTGCTCTAGTACTTTAAATTAACTCCTTGGGGGTGTCCTTGGGTTTCTTTGGGTTTTTTTCCCGCAAGCCTCCCGGGGGAGAAAAAAAATTATTATTATTTTTATTATTTTATTTTTATTATTTTTATTATTATTTTTATTTTTAATCGATTTCTTCCCTTTTTTTTTTCCTTTTTTTTAATCAATTTTAAAATAAAACAAAAAAAGAAAAAATGAAAACCAAAAACTTTATTTGTATCTTTTGGCACCAATTTTACTATAAACCCCGCGCTGAAGGATAAGAGTGTACGAAAATTTAAAAAAATTAAAATAAGAAGGGAGGGCGCCCAAACAGGGGGTTTTTATATAGAAGGTTTTCAATACTCTCTCTCCCTCCCCCTCTCTCCTTTTCTCTCTCTCTCTCTCTCTCTCTCTCCTCTCTTCCTTTTCTTTTCTCTCTCTCTCCCCTCTCCCCTCTCCCCTCTCTCTCTCTTCCCTCCCCTTTTTTTTTCTTTCTCATTTAAAACCCTATTTGCAATAATGATAGGGGAAAAGAAGTAAAAGGGGGAGGGGAGGAGGGGGAGGAGGAGGAGGAGGATTAAAATGGATTTACATAGGAGTTTAAAAGACACCAGGAGACCTATTGGCCATAGCGAGGGTATCTGCTGAAATACATACTATAATATAAAAAAATTTAAAAAAAAAAAAGTTGGGAAAAAAAACCATGTCCCTAAAAAGGGTAGGAACATGGAAGTTTTTTAGTGCAGACTGAAGGATATGAAAAATACTAACTACAACTACCACTACCACTACAACTAATCGATACGGGGGACTAGATACGAATTCGCACTATCAATACCCATTTACTTTACAGTGCGCGTCAAGTCTGTTTTGAATGTAGTTATTGTGTTGGCTCCGACAACATTTGCTGGTAACTTGTTCCATCGATCAACGACTCTAACATTGAAATAATTTTTTACGGAGATCGGTGATGCAACGGTTGACCGTTTAGTTTTAAACCATTATTTCTTGTTGTCACTTGAGTTGAAAGCTCGAATAGGTCCTCTTGATTAATGACATCAAAACCTTTTAGGATCTTAAAGGTTTCTATCAAGTCCCACGGATTCTACGATCCTTTAAGGAAAACATATTAAGTTTCCGCAGTCTCTCTTCATATGATGAATTTCGCAGAGATGGAATTTGTTTGGTTGCTCTTCTTTGCACTGATTCCAATTTGGCTTGATCTTTTACGAAACAGGTGCGGACCAGAATGAACGGCATATTCCCGTCGGCCTAACAAGAACGTGTATAATTGTGTCATTACTTTTCGGAGTTTTATGTTCAAAGTTACGTTTAATAAACGCCCAAAACATCATATTTGCCGTTGTACTGGCAGCTAGGCAATGCGAACTGGTTTCTCAGATCATTACTGATGATGACACCTAGATCCTTTTCCTCTGTACTTCAGTTAACCGATTTATTTTGCATTTGATAGTTATATTTTGAGGTTATCGTTGCCTATATGCATTTACTTTACATTTATCGGAATGAATTTAAAGCCATTTATCACTCCAAATCTGATAGTTTGTCGAGATCACTTTTGTATGAGTTGCAGTTTTCTCTAGTATATGGCTTACCGCCTAATTTGTGTCATCTGCAAATTTGATATTTTAGATACAAGTCCGCAGTCCAGATCGTTTGATATATATAGAAAAAGAGTAGGAACACAAGACCGAGCCCTGAGGCACCCCACTAGTGACATCTAACCAATCAGAGCCTCACCATTTATTACGACCCGTTGTTTACGATTTGAAAGCCAATCGGCCAATCCCATGAACATAAGCTCTCCTATGCCTGTGCCATCTAGCTTGGTCAACAGTCGCTTATGTGGGAACTGTATCGAAGGCTCTGAAAACAATCAAGGTACTGAATTACATCCGAGTGGAATTTTTAGCGTCCAGTTGAATAAATGACATTAAAAAAATCGAGTAGGTTTGTTAAGCCAGGATCTCTTATTCGAAACCATCGCTGGGAGTTAGTATTGAGTTATTTTTCATCGAGAAAAGAACACTATTTATATCCCACAAGATTTATTTTCTCAAATAGTTTAACAATCACGGACGGCTCAGACTAATTGGGCGATAATTACTTGCGATGGCTTCTTCACTCCCTTGTCTTGAATATACGGTGTTGTAACATTAGCTAATTTCCACTACTAGGAAATGTTTTTTCACAATAGCGATTATTGAAAATAAATCTTTTAATGGGAGCGAAAGTTGACTGTGACATTCGCGAAGTAGTCGCGGCGAAGATTTCGTCCACCCCACGGATTTTGCTGTCAGTTGGGTCAAGTTTTCAGCAAATACTTTGATATTTCGTTCTAATGGTTATCTCTCCATTACCCAGTCGTATCCCTTCCGAGTCCTGGCATACATGTTTACTGGTTCTGGTAATGAGCAGTTTGTATTCTTTAATAAATACCGCAGTAAAGTATTCATTGAGTACGAACGCCATACTCTTATTATTCATTTACCAAGACTATTATTATATCTTCAGTGGTCAATACTTGTTTTGACGTTTTTCTGTACTTCGAAGTATTTGAAAAGAACCTTTTGGGTTGATTTGGATTCCTTTGCAATTTTTTCTTCATACTGTCGCGCTTTTTAGACGCTTAATTGAGTCCTTTGAAGCGACGTTTGAGTCATGTATTCTCTAGAACGCAGTCGCATTTGATCGTTGTAAACTTTATACGCCGTGCGCTTTTGCCAATGATTTGTGGTCTCATTATTCATCCAACTGGGTCTGTTTATGTTATTCAAACGTTTTCTTACCCATGGGAACATGTTTTTCCACCACCGATTGGAGTTATTAGTGAATACATTACACATGTTTTCGGAGTATTACCATCTAGTAGGTCAATCCATTTCAAACTTCGCTTAAGTACCCTGCTGATCTTCGTGAAATCTGCTTATTATAAATTTGGGACTAATACCCGATTTTTCTGTGATGTCTACATTGCAATTTATGCCGCATCTATTAGCCTGTGATCACTGTTCTGCCAAAAAAATGTTCACCTATATCGCAGTAATCAATCAGATCAATGTCGGTAGTGAAAAAACTAAATCTAGGATACATATTATGCCCTTGTAGGGGCTCACGGACCACATGGACTTTAAATTATTACTCGTTCACCATATCAAGCAATCGCATGACCTTCTATATCGGCAGAAATTATTATTCCCAGTTATATGAGGTTAGGGTAAAATAAAATCTCCACAAATAATTAGTATGGTTCATTATTGTTCACAACTGACTTTATCTCGTCAACAGGAGGCAATCGACTTCCGCATTAGATTTGGGAGGACTATATATTGTCCCAATTTAGTTAGCAATTTTACCGTTAGCTTAATCTGTGCGTTAGACTGAGTCCATAATTATCCTTTATTTACTATCGAGGAGGAGGAGGAGGAGGAGGAGGAGAACATAGGATTACATAGGAGTAAACAGACACCAGGAGACCTATTGGTCCATAGCGAGAGGTATCTGCTGAACTAATACTACTAACTATCAACTACTTGTAAGAAAACAGTTCGGGAAAATGATACCATGTCCCTAAAGAGGAGAGGAACATGGAAGTTCATAGTGCAGAATGATAGGATATGAAAAATACTAACTATAAACTACCATACCACTACAACTATCGCTCGGGGGACTAGATACGAATTCGCCCTATCAATACCACATTACTTTACACGTGCGCGTCAGTCTGTTTTTTTGAATGTAGTTATTGTGTTGGCTCCGACAACATTTGCTTGGTAAATTGTTCCCATCACGACAACGACTCTAACATTGAAATAATTTTTACGGAGATCGGTGATGCCAACGTTGACGTTAGTTTTAAACCATATTTCTGTTGTCACTTGAGTGAAAAGCTCGAATAGGTCCTCATGATAATGACAATCAAAACCTTTAGGATCTTAAAGGTTGTTTCTATATTTTTTTTCTTTCAAGTTCCCCACGGATCTACGATCACTTTAAGGTGAAAAACATATCTAAGTTTCCGCAGTCTCTCTTCATAAGATGAATTTCGCAGAGATGGAATTTTTGTTGCTCTTCTTTGCACTGATTCCCATTTGCTTGATCTGTTTTACGAACAGGGCGACCAGAATGAACGGGCATATTCCAAGTGCGGCCTAACAAGGACGTGTATAATTGTGTCAGTAATTTCGGAGTTTTTATGTTCAAAGTTACGTTTATAAAGCCCAGCAGCATATTTTGCCTTTTTACTGGCAGAGCTAGGCAATGCGAATGGTTTTCAGATATACGGATGATGACACCTAGATCCTTTTCCGCGTAATTCAGTTAACGATTTATTTGCATTTGATAGTTATATTTGAGGTTATCGTTGCTAATGCATACTTTAAATTTATCGAATTGAATTTTAATAAGCCACTTTTATCACTCCAATCTGAAGTTTGTCGAGATCACTTTGTATGAGTTCCGCAGTTTTCTCTAGTATATGCTTACCGCTAATTTGAGTGTCATCTGCAAATTTTGATATTTTAGATACAAGTCCGCAGTCCAGATCGTTTGATATATACTCAGAAAAAGAGTAGGATCCCAAGACCGAGCCCTGAGGCACCCCACTAGTGACATCTAACCATCAGATGCACTCACCATTTATTACTACACCGTTGTACGATTTGAAAGCCAATCGCCAATCCAGAACATAATTGCTCTCCTATGGCCATGTGCCCTTAGACTTTGGTGCAACAGTCGCTTATGTGGAACTTTGTATCGAAGGCTTTCTGCCAAATCAAGGTATATTACAATCCGAGGGAATTTAGCGTCCTAGTTTGAAATAAATGACATTAAAAAAATCGAGTAGGTTTGTTTAAGCAGGGATTCTCTGTATTTTCGACAATCACCATGCTAGGGAGTTTAGTAGTGAGTTAGTTTCATCGAGAAAAGACACTATTTTATCCACGCATATTTTCTCAAATAGTTTAACAATCACCGGACGTAGACTAATCTGGGCGATAAATACTTGCGAGGCTCTTACTCCTTTCTTGAATATAGGTGTAACACATTAGCTAATTTCCACATACTAGGACATTTTTTTTCACATAGCCGATTTATTGAAAATAATCTTTAATGGGATGCGAAAGTTGACTGTGACATTTGCGAAGTATGTCGCGGCGAGATCTTCGTCCACCCCACGGATTTTGCTGGGTCAGTTTCAGCAAATACTTTGATTATTTCGTTCTACTTGTTATCTCTCTATACCAGTCTATCCCTTTCGAGTCCCTGTATTACAGTTACTGGGTTCTTGGTAATGGAGTTTCGTCTTCTTTAATAAATAACCGCATTAAGTCATTCATTGAGTACGAACGCCATACTCTTATTATCATTTACCAAGATATTATTATTATCTTTAGTGGTCCAATACTTGTTTTGACCGTTTTTTTTTTTTTCTTACTTCGAAACGTATTGAAAGAACCTTTTTCGGGTTTGATTTGGATTCCTTTGCAATTTTTTCTTCATACTCGCGCTTTTTAGACTTAAGGTACGTCCTTTGCAGCGACGTGACGTCATTGTATTCTCTAGAATCGCAGTCTGCATTTGATCGTTTGTAAACTTTTACGCTCGGCGCTTTCTGCCAATGATTTGTTGGATCTATTATTCATCCACACTGAGGTAGTTTAATGTGATTCAAACGTTTGTCTTACCATGGAAACATTTTTTTCCACCACCGATTGGAGTTTATTAGTGAATACATTACCACATTGTTTTCACGGCGTTATTACCATTTAGTAGGTCAATCCATTCAACTTCGCTTAGTACCTGCTTGATCTTCGTGAAATTCTGCCTTTAATTATTAATTTGGACTAATAACCGATCTTTCTGTGATGTCTACATTGCATTTATGCCGCATCTGATAGCCTTTGATCACTGTTTGCCAAATGTTCACCTATATCGCGGTAATCAATTCAGATCAATGTCGGTAGTGAAAAACTAACTCTAGGATACTTTATCCCTTGTAGCTCACGGACAAACTGATTTAATATTTATACTTTTCGTTCACCATATCAAGCAATCGCATACCTTTTCTCTATCAGCAGAATTATTATTTCCAGTTTAACGAGGTAGGTTAAAATCTCCACAATAATTGACGTTATTATTGTCACAACGGACTTTATCTCGTCATACAGGGAGGCAATCACTTCCGCATAGATTGTGAGGACGATATAATTGTCCCAATAGTAGCAATTTACCGTTTAGATTAATCTTTGCGTAGACTGAGTCATTAATGATCTTTATTTACTTTATCGATTTCGATTGCTTTGCAAATTTTCTGTTAATATAAAGAATGACACCTCCACCGCTGTATGCGTGCGACAAATTAGGAAATGTCTTATAGCTGGACCTAAAATGGGCTATTTTGCTAATAAATGTTTATCTTTTGTGTTGACCCAAACTCTAGTGATACTGACGATATCTGGCGTTTCGGCAAAAACGTGTATGCTAAATAATTCGTTACGCTTTAAAAATAATGCTTCTGGCATTGTGTAGAGTAATTTACGTTCCTTGACACGGTTTTGGTAACCTTGCGTGAGGATTTACCGGCAGGGTGTCTACGGTCCACTTTTTCAGGGCGCTTGATTAAGTTACTTTGATTAGTATTTGCGGAAACGGGACGTGACCCAGCGTTGCTGTGGGGTAAGAAAGGGGTTAAGGTGATGCTGCTACCGCCGTCCGCTCGTCGTTTTTTTATCTGTATGTGAGGAGGAGGAGGAGGAGGAGGAGGAGGAGGAGGAGGAGAAGCAAAAAAGAACTTGACCCCAACAGGTATCATAACTTTTCACTCCCACCCCAAACAAAAAAGGGAAAAGGAGGGAGGGTTTCAAATTAACCCACCACTACAACTACAACTACTATCATAACTTGCCCAACTACAACATCCCACCTCCACAACCTCCTATATAAGATGTAGTCATCTGTACAATACTCCCACACTGGATGTTGTAACTGGTAATGGTTCTGTCTTCGTTTAAGCGTCTGCCGCTAAAGAGCAGGCGAGTGTTTTCAGGTAATAATCCATGTTGTTCTATTAAGACATCCTTCACTTGACGTATTGTTGCGCCCACAGGTACTTTGAGGTAGAATCTTTGGCCTTGCAAGCCCCTGATGACGATATAGATTTCGCTTTGCTGTTGGTGATAGAAGAAAAAAAGATGTAATGATTAGGTTTATGCAAAAATAGTGAGGAAAAACAAAAGTAAAAAAAATGGTTTATAGTGAGATTAAAGATGACGGTGTAGAAGAGAGAGAACGAGAAGACGAGGAGAGAGAGAGAGAGAGATCGAAGAGAGAGGACGAGAGAGAGAGAGAGAGAGAGCGTGTGTGTGTGTGTGTGAGAAAAGGGTGATTCTTTTTAACATTTTTGCATTCACTTAATATAGAACATGGAAC
>JACEEZ010020790.1:150918-155918 GCA_016584305.1 Chionoecetes opilio
GAAAGGGAGGAGAGGGAGTGAACGCGCGCTCCCTCCCTCACTCCGCCAATGGATTAACTACTCCCGATACAGAAATATCCCCTATAAGAGGGAAAGGGGGTGCTGAAAAATTTTGTTTGTTATGTGGTGAAAATCGAGTTCTTTGTAAATTTTGGTGATATTGAAACATATAAGAGGTGAGATTTTGAATAACCGTGTGTGTGTGTGTGTGTGTGTGTTGTGTGTGTGTGTGTGTGTGTTTAAATGCCATAGATGCTAGGGAAGTGTGTGTGTGTTGTGTTTGTGTGTGTGTGTGTGTTTTTAATGCCCTAGATTTCTAGGGAAATGGTTTGTGTGTGTGTGTGTGTTGGGGGGGGTTTTTGTGGTGGTGTGTGTTTAAATGGGGAAAAGATGCTAGGGACGTGGGGTGTGTGTGTGGTTTTAAAGCCCCTTTTAAAGCTAGGGACGGGGGTTTGTGGTGGGGGTGTGGTTTTTTAAAAGACATAGATGCTTTGGGGAAGTTTTGTGTGTGTGGGGTGGTTTTGTTTAAATGCCATAGGATGTAGGGACGTGTTGTGGGGGTGGTTTTAAAAGGGCCCTTTGATGCTAGGGAAGTGTGTTGGGGTTGTGTGTGTGTGTTTTTAAAAGCCATAATGTGGGAAAATGGTGTGTGTGGTGGGGGTTTTTAAAAACCATGAGCTAGGGAAGGGGGTGTGTGTGGTGGTTTTTAAAAGCCCCTAGATGCAGGGAAAGGGGGTGTGTTTTGTGTGTTTTTAAAAGCCAAGGGTGCAGGGAAGTGTGTGTGTTTTGTGGTGTTTAAATGCCATAGATGCTAGGGAGGTGTGTGTGTGTGTGTGGTGTGTGTGTTTAAATGCCATAGATGCTAGGGAAGTGTGTGTGTGTGTGTGTGTGTGTTTAAATGCCATAGATGCTAGGGAAGTGTGTGTGTTTTGGTGTCCCCGTTTTAAATGCCATAGATGCTAGGAAAGTGTGTGTTACCAACTAAAGTTATTTATTGTGTTTGTGTGTTAAAGTGTGTGTGTATGAGCAATGGAAAATGTATAAGGGAACAGTTGTATAATGTATTCTCGCAGTGTATAGCTATAGTTTATCAATACATCCCCAAGAAGAAAAGAAAATACTATAGTTTACGTTGAAAAGAACACCCCCCACCACCACCACTACCCCTCCTCCCTCTCTCTCCTCTCTCTCTCTCTCTCTCTCTCTCTCTCTCCTTCTCTCTCCTCTCTCTCTCTTCCTTTTCTCTCTCTCTTCTTCTTTTTTTTCCGTTAACAGACCCTTCCTCCTCCCTATCCTTCCCCCTCCTATCTCCCCACTCAAGAATAAGGGAGAGAGGCAACTGGATAAAGGAGGAATAACAAAGACAGACGATAAGAAAATATTTGGCAACTATGGAACGGATGTCATACGAGGAAAGGCGGTTTGGGAAGGGTTAGAACTTAAATGCCCGGGTGTATGTGTGTGTGTGTGTGTGTGTGCCCCGTGTGTGTGTTTTTGTATCCCCGTGTGTGTGTGTGTATGTTCCCTGTTGTGTGTTGATGATGTGTGTGTGTGTGTGTGTGTATCCCTGTGTGTGTGGTTTATGTTTCCCCGGGGTGTGTGTTTTTTGTGTTGGGGTGTATGTATCCCTGTGTGTTGTGTGTATGTATCCCTGTGTTGTGTGTGTATGTTGTTTCTGGGTTGTGTGAATGTGTGTTGTTTAATCCCTGTGTGTGTGTGTGTGTATGTATCCCTGTGTGTGTGTGTGTGTATGTATCCCTGTGTGTGTGTGTGTGTGTTTTTATTTTTTTTAATCCCTGTGTGTGTGTGGTGTTTTCCCTTTTTGGGGTTTTGTGTGTATTCCCGGGGGGGGCATTTTTTTGTGTTGATGTGTGTCTGTGTGGTGTTTTTAGGGGGGGTGTGTTCCCGTGTGTGGGTTTCAAATGTGTGTGTGTGGTGTACGTGTGTCCGTGTGTGTGTGTGTGTCCATGTGTGTGTTAGTCATTCAGTCACTTAAGAGCTAATAGAATTCAAGGATAGATGGATTAAAGAAGGATAAATAAATGAGAGTAGAGATTGTTAGTTCAGTTAAGTTAGTTAGTTAGTTAAGAGTAGTTATGTAATTTCAAGTGCCTTCAATATTGTCTCGAACGTAAATAAGAGGTAGAAGGAGGAGGTCCATCGATTATGTCAACGTTTATAAGAAGGAACGTTATAATGATAGACTTGTGAGGATTTAAACGTTTGTAAGAAGGAACGTTAGTTAAAAAACGTTATATGAGAGACTGTTGTGGGGATTTAAACGTTTGTAAGAAGGAACGTTAGTTAAAAAACGTTATAATGAGAGACTTGTGAGGATTTAAACGTTTTAGAAGGAACTTTTATTTTAAAAAAAACGTTATATGGAGACTGTTGTGGGGTTTTAAAAAAAAGTTTGTAAAAGGAAAACGTTAGTTAAAAACGTTATAAAGTTGTGAGGATTTTAAACTTTTAAAGGGAAGGAACTTATTAAAAAAACGTTATATGAGGACTTTTTGGGGATTTAAATTTTGTAAAAGGGAACTTAGTTAAAAAAAACGTTATAATGAAGATTTGTGGGATTTAAACGTTGTAAGAAAAAAAAAAAACTTATAATGAAGACTTTAGGATTTAAAAACGTTTGAAAGAAGGAAGTTATTAAAAAAACGTTATAAAAAAGAACTTGTGAGGATTTAAACGTTTTAAGGGGCGTTAGAAAAAAAAACGTTATAAGGAGACTTGTGGGTTTTTAAAACGTTTGTAAAGAAGGAACTTATTTAAAAAACGTTAAAATGAGAGCTTTGAGGATTAAACGTTTGAAAGAAGGAACGTTGGTAAAAAAAACGTTTATTGAAATGTTGGGGGGTTTAAACGTTTGTAAGAAGGAACGTTAGTTAAAGAACGTTATAATGAGAGACTTGTGAGGATTTAAACGTTTGTAAGAAGGAACGTTAGTTAAAAAACGTTATAATGAGAGACTTGTGAGGATTTAAACGTTTGTAAGAAGGAACGTTAGTTAAAGAACGTTATAATGAGAGACTTGTGGGGATTTAAACGTTTGTAAGAAGGAACGTTAGTTAAAAAACGTTATAATGAGAGACTTGTGAGGATTTAAACGTTTGTAAGAAGGAACGTTAGTTAAAAGAACGTTATAATGAGAGACTTGTAAGGATTTAAACGTTTGTAAGAAGGAACGTTACAAAAAAAAAAAACGTTTAATGGAGACTTGTGAGGTTTTTTAAACGTTTGTAAGAAGGAACGTTAGTTAAAAAACGTTATACGAGAGACTGTTGTGGGGATTTAAACGTTTGTAAGAAGGAACGTTAGTTAAAAAAAAAACGTTATAGAGAGACTTTGTGGGGTTTAAAAACTTTTGTAAAAAGGAACGTTAAAAAAAAAAAAACGTTTAATGAGAGATTGTGAGGATTAAACTTTGTAAAAAAGGAACTTATTTAAAAAAACGTTAAATGTTGGGGACTTGTAAAGGATTTTAAACGTTTTAAAAGGGTTTTAAATAAAAAAACTTTAGTTAAAAATGAGAGACTGTTGTGATGTAATTTGAAAGATATTATCAAGTAAAGAAAACAAGAGGTTGGATAAAATATTAGTGTGACGAAAGAAAAATAAGAAATTATGATGTTAATAATAAAAATCTGAACTTGTAACAATGTGATTTATAGAAAACTAAAAACAACTGAAAATTCACTACGATAAACAAGATAATAGATTTAATTAACCCCTTCACACCCAGATCTTTCCTTGGCTATAACACATTTTATTGCCGAGCCATAAAATAATGAAAGTAACTGAATACACCAAGTTAGTTTTTTTTATTATGGTCAAAATGCAGTAAGGAAGCCATGCCCCCTGCCTGCCCTTCTATTCCACAGGGCAGCTGTTTGGGTGAATTTTCCTGTATCATCACTCCCCAATCACCATTTCACTTTTAAAGCGGCGTGACCACTGGACAGCAATTTTCACTACAGAGGGATTTTGGTTTTGTACCCTCTGTAGTGAAGATTCTTTTTCCAGTGTCACGCGCTTTTTAAAGTATGAAGATATTTGTAGGGGTAGTGATAAATCGAGGAATCCCACCAATCAGCTGCCCCGAAGAATAAAGGGGAGGGGGGGGGGTTTCCCTTTTGCATTTTTTCCTAATAAAAAAATAGACATAGTTAGTAAACAAGGAAAAAAGGCAAGTTAAAATATTTCTTTTTATTTTTTTTTCTTTTTAAGAAAAAATCGGGTTAAAAATTTTTTAAAAAAAATTGCTGGCCCAAAAAAATTTTTTTTTGGGTTCCTTTTTGTCCTAAAAATTTAAAGGGACCAAATTCTATGGAAACCCGGGTTAAAAAAACCCCCTTTTTTTAAAATTTTTTTTTTTTTTTTTAAAAAAAAATTTTGGGATAATAAAAAGGGGGGGGAAAAAAATTAAAAAATAATAAAAAAAGGAAAATAAAAGGGGAAAAAAGGGGGGAAAAATAAAAATAAAAAAAAAGGGAAAAAAAATTAATTAAAAAAAAACCCAAAAAAAAATTTTTAAATAAAAAAAAAAGAAAAAAAAAAAAAAAAAAAAAAAAAAAAGGAAAAAAAAAAAAAAAAAAAAAAAAAAATTTAAAATAAAAAAAAAAATGAAAAAAAAAAAATTTTTAAAAAATAAGAAAAAAAAAAAAAAAAAAAAAAAAAAAAAAGAAAAAAAAAAAAAAAAAAAAAAAAAACCCCCCCCCAAAAAACCCCCCAAACACCCCAAAAAAAAAAAAAAAAAAAAAAAAAAAAAAAAAAAAAAAAAAAAAAAAAACCCCCAAAACCAAACCCCCAACCCCCCCAAAATTCCCCCGGCCAAAAATGTAGGGGGGGAAAACCCCAAAACCCCCAATTTCGGCCCCCCCGGGGGCCCCCAAAATTCCCAAAAAACCCAAAAAAGGACCCCAAAATTTGAAAAACCCTTCGGGTAAAAAAGGGGGTTTTTTTTCCATTTTTTTTTTTTTTCCTTTTTTTTTTTT
>JACEEZ010020790.1:158418-160918 GCA_016584305.1 Chionoecetes opilio
CTCTCTCTCTCTCTAACGAAGGCAAAATTAACAATACCCAGTCATTGTATCGAGAGAGAGAGAGAGAGAGAGAGAGAGAGAGAGAGGGAGCAGACAGACTGAATAGTTTCCTCGCGATCGTATATCAATTTAAAAGTAGTAGTAGAAGGTAGTTAGTAGTAGTTAGTAGTAGTAGTTAGTAGTAGTAGTAGTAAGTAGTAGTAGTAGAAGTAGTAGTAGTAGAAGTAGTATAGAAGTAGTAGTAGTAGTAGTATAGAAGTAGTAGTAGTAGTAGTAGTATAGAAGTAGTAGTAGTAGTAGTAGTAGTAGTAGTAGTAATAGTAGTAGAAGTAGTAGTAGAAGTAGTAGTAGTAGTAAGTGTAGTAGTAAGTATAGTAGAAGTAGTAGTAGTAGTAGTAGTAGTAGTAGTTAGTAGTAGTAGTAGTAGTAGTAGAAGTATAGAAGTAGTAGTAGTAGTAGTATAGATTTTAGAGTAGTAGTTTAGTAGTGAGTAGTAGTGGTAGTAGAGTAGTATAGAGTAAGTAGTAGTTAGTGGAGTAGTAGTATAGAATAGAAGTAAGTAGTAGTAGAAATAGAAGTAGTAGTAAAAAGTAGTAGTAGTAGTATTTGGGTTAGTAGTAGTATAGAGTATAGAGTAGTAGTATTGTTTATAGAGGGTTTTGAATTACCCAGGAAATTTTTGAAGGAAATGAGGAAGAGGGGAAGAAGAAAGAGAAAGGAAGAGAAGAGAGAGAGTGAGCACCCTTTTCGTTATTTTCTCCATTACATTCCCCTCTCTCTCTCTCTCTCCTCTCTCTCCTCTCTTCCTTTTCTCTCTCTCCCCAGGACCTATTACTTAAAAAAAAATAAAAAAAAAAACACAGAAAATTTACCATCATTATAGAAGAAAAAAAAGAAAAAAAAAAATAACTAAATGTTAAAAATTACCCTTAAAAAATTCAGCAAAGTCTTTATAAAAACTTAGGCCTACGCTTTTTAAAACCCATAACATTTTTGAATTTTTTTAAAACTATTGACGGGGGGAAAAAATTTATATTTACTTCCTTATTTTTTTTTTTTCATCATAGAAAGCCTTTAATTAAGAGAGAAGAGAGAAGAAAAAGAGAGAGAGTTAGTAGTAGTGGGGTTTGTAAAGGGGAGTGTAGTGTTAGTAGTAGTGGTAGTAGTATGGTGTAGTTTGTAGTAGTATAGTAGTGTAGTAGTAGGAGTAGTAGTAGTAGTAGTAGTATTGGGGGTAGTGGTAGTAGTAGTAGTAGTGGGGTGGGTAGTAGTGGTGGTGGGAAGGTAGTTAGTAGTTGTTTAAAAAATAGTAGTTAGTGTGTGGGGCAGTGGTGTGGGAGTAGTAGTAGTGGGAATAAAGTGTGTTGGTAGTAGTAGTATGGGGGTGGGGGTGTAGTAGGTGGGAGTTATTTGATGTGGGGTATAGTGTAGTATAGTATAGTGTAGAGTAGAAGTAAAAAAAAAAAAAAACGTTCAAAATAATGCTCCCTTATATACCCGTTCACGTATAAATGAAGAAAAAAACTATAAAATAATGATAATTAGAATTTTTAAAAAGGGGGAAACTTGGCTATTTAATATCTTATCATTTGCAGAAATTTTGGGACCAATTTGAGATATTTTTATAATTATTCGCAGGATAAAATTTGATTGATAGGAAGTCTCTCTCTCTCTCTCTCTCTCTCTCTCTCTCTCTCTCTCTCTCTCTCCTCTCTCTACTTTGACCAGACATCAATTGTAACCTGAGAGAGAGAGAGAGAGAGAGAGAGAGTTAATAAATCTTACGACTTTTGGCATTTCGCATCTCCCATCTGACTCATGCAATATAGTCCGCTTATTATCACCCACCCCTGCCGCTATGTTAAGGGTCGCGTGGCAGGGGTAAGGGGCAGGGGAAGGGGTGATAAGGGCGTCAAGGTGAAGGGTGAGTTATAGTTAAGGGGGCTGAAGGGTTAAGGGGTAAAGAGGTGGAGTTAAGGGGATGTTATGAAAGGGTATGCGATTATCCGGTTTGAGTAGCATTTGAATGTATGTGTGTGTGTGTGTGTGTGTGTGTGTGTGTGTGGTGTGTGTGTGTGTGTGTGTACTTCCTGCCCACTTAAATTCACACACTCCTTCCCTTTTAAACACACACACACACAACACACACACACACACACACACACACATTAGAAGTAGTAGTAGAAAACTGACAAACCCCCCCCTTTAAGATTCTCCCTCTCTCCTCTCTCTCTCCTTCCTCTCTCCTCCCCTCTCTCTCTCTCTCTCTCATTAACTGCTTCGATGAGTCAGTGGAAGGAAGGAAAAGGGTGTCTAGTTACCTCAACTGTGAGAGAGGTAAATAGTAATAGTAGTAGTAGTAGTCCAGTGGTAGTAGTAGTAGTAGTAGTAGTAGTAGTAGTAGTAGTAGTGGTAAAAGTAGAAGTGGTAGTAGTAGTAGTGGTGGTGGTAGTAGTAGTAGTAGTAGTAGTAGTAGTAGTAGTAGTAGTAGTAGGAGGAG
>JACEEZ010020790.1:168418-200993 GCA_016584305.1 Chionoecetes opilio
GACTAACATGCTCTCTCTCTCTCTCTCTTCTCTCTCTCCTCTTCTCTCTCTCTCTCTTCTCTCTCTCTCTTCTCTCTCTCTCTCTCTCTCTCTCTCTCTCAAGGGAGCGAAGACTCACAAGTAGTAGTACACACAGAGCTGGGCATTATTTAAATACAATTGTATTTAAATACGTATTTAAATACATTTGTGTATTTAGAAATGTATTTATAAATACATTGGTTGTCATGTATTTAAATACAGTATTTAAATACTTTTATGAGTATTTAAATACATTTAATATAAAAAATTTAATACTTTTTATCAGTTAATTTGGCCATAAACCCGCCCCACTATCTGGCAACCCTGATGTTACAGTGAACCAGGGTTGCCACTGCCAAGGAAATATCCTGATTGCAAGGAAATTTAGGCCTGAGAAGGACATTTCTAAGGAAACACAAAATCTAAGGAAATTCATTTTTTTCGGACATGTTAAAATGTGTGTGTATTTAAAATGTATTTACAAAGTATTAAAACAATGATGTATTTAGATTATATTTATACAATTCGTAAAATGTATTTAGTGTTTAGTATTTAAATACATTTCTCCCATGTATTTAGTATTTAAATACTTTCAATGTATTTAGTGCCCAGCTCTGAGTATACAGTATAGGTGTTTTGCACTGACGTCACGATCTAGCGGCTTCAAGCCAAATGCCGCCCGTCGGAATGAGCTGGAGGACCAACAAACTCCACTTGCCGCCCGTGTTTGCCAGCTTATGGTAATTTTCCCCTACCAAATATATGTTTATCAGTATAAAAGATATACTGTTATCTTCGGAAATGTTTGTTCTATAATATTATCAAATAAAAAACCGTAAAACACACTAAAGAAAGGCCATTATGAGACTCAAGAAATATGCATGAACTTAATATTCACGCCAGCTCCCATTTAATATTGTGCTCGAAAACATTTTACATGGACAATATGAATAGAAGCGGAATGTCATTAGCTTTCCATTGATATATTTCGTTTCTGATAAATGAAATTAGTAGATCATGAACATCATGAAATCGGGTAATTTTTCCGATGATGAGGTTATTTATTTAGTTAACGCTAATTTATGCATGGTTCTAATTTATTTATCAGAAAACGAAATATATCAATGGAAAGCTAATGAAATTCCGCTTCTATTGATAGTCTTCATGTAAATAGTTTTCGAGGAAAATATTAAATGGGAGCTGGAGTTGGTGAATATCAATCAAGTTCATGCATAATTCTTGAGTCTCATAATGGCCTTTCTTTAGTGTGTTTTACGGTTTTTTATTTGATAATATTATAGAACAAACATTAACAAACATTTCCGAAGATAACAGTACGGGTATATCTTTTATACTGATAAACATATATTTGGTAGGGGAAAATTACCATAAGCTGGCAAACACGGGCGGCAAGTGGAGTTTGTTGGTCCTCCAGCTCGCTCCGACAGGCGGCATTTGGCTTGAAGCCACGTCTGTCGCAGCCACAACAAGGGTTGTGACGTCACGTGCAAGACACCTATAGCAGTAGTAGTAGTATAGTAGTATGCCAAAGATATTGTATATATTGTATTTGATTTGCTTTTGTACATGAGAACATGAGAAAACTAGGGGGGGGGGCACTCAGTAGAGCGCATACCTCCGTCCGAATATTTCATCAATATATATATATATATATATATATATATATATATATATATATATATATATATATATATATATATTCTTAGTTGGTATTCTTAGGTAGATACATCTTGACACCCTGAAATGTCGATATATATATATATATATATTATATATATATATATATATATATATATATATATATATATATTTTAGCACTCAGTATGAGTGCATACCTCCGGCCGAATATTTCATCAATTGGTTGCCATGGCAACAGTTGTCAATAGATTTCATCCAAAATTAAATCAGTTCTTCCTTATACCAAATAGATTGATATACCGAGTTTGGTCCAAATCTATTCGTAACTTTTCGAGAAATCCTGTACACTAACAGACAGACAGACAGATCGGGGTGAAAACATAACCCCTCCAACTTCGTTGGCGGAGGTAATAAGGAAGCTATAACAGGCCACGAGACCTACCTACACGAGGTAGTTCTTTAAGTACTTAAGTAGTAGGTACTTAGTTAATTTCCTCATGTATGTATATTATGGGGGTTTTCATGTATGCCTTCGGGTAAAAATGAAATTACTATTATTATTATTATTATTGTAGTAAACATCGCTATATTTTTCTCTTATCATCTTTTCATCTTTTTCTCCCCCACCCCCCAGAGGTAAATTCGCGGCCGTGCGACGCGCGCGCTGCCTGCGTTCCGGCACGTGGTACGCCGCCAAGGTGATGAGGAAGCGGCGCCGTGCCCAGGACGTGCGCCACGAGATCCTGCACGAGGCGGCCGTCCTGCTCCTGGCGAGGCCCTCCCCCGCATCGTGTCCCTCCACCAGCTGTACGAGACCGCCTCTGAAATTATCTTAGTCCTCGAGCTGTGAGTCTACGTTTTCTTTGGTGGCGTGACAGAGAAAATGGTACCTTAAAAGGGGGAACTATGATAATGTTCATCCAATTTTATTCCTGTTCCATATTTTCCATTTTTATTATATCAACTTCCCATCCCTTTGGTAAATTTCCAGATGAACACCGAATTTCCTTTGGTGGACAAAACTATTTTTTTCTGGTGAGTATTGATGTGTTTGGAATTAGTCTAATCTGCTACCTAACCATATCTGTCGCAAATCACTTTTTTTTTTTTTTTTTTTTTTTTTTTATTTGGAAAAAGAAAAAAAATGAACCTAACCTAACCTTTACCTAACTTTATTAAAAAAAAATAATAATAATTGCGACAGAAACGGTTAGCAGATTGATTCTAAACGCATCAAAGCTCACCAGAAAAAAATTGTTTCGTCCACTAAAGTGAATTGGGTGTTCATCTGGAATAATACCCAACTTCGCATCCCTTTTTGTCAACCCACTCTCCCTTCTTTTCCCACTAAATCTACCCTTTTTTTCCATATCTCCTTTTCCAGCCCTATTCTAACCCTACCCCCCTAAGTGGAGATAGCCTACTTCAAAATAACACTAATTTTACCTTACAGACCCCACCGAATGAGACAAATTGGGTATACACATATATATAAATCCTAAGACTATACATACATAATTATAGACATAGTCACATAGTCATAGATATACGTATTCAAATCCCTCACACCTATGGGGAAAAAGTAGCCAAAAAACAATATATAACAAAATAACGTAACCAAACTTTTTCGCCGTAACTTCTTTTTCTCGCTAACCAAACTTTTTCGCCGTAACTTTTCTGTCTCGCTAACCAAACTTTTTCGCTGTAACTTTTCTGTCTCGCTAACCAAACATTTTCACGGTAACTTTTCTGTCTCGCTAACCAAACATTTTCGCCGTAACTTTTCTGTCTCGCTAACCAAACTTTTTCACCGTAACTTTTATGTCTCGCTAATCAAACTTTTTCGCCGTAACTTTTCTGTCTCACTAACCAAACTTTTTCGCCGTAACTTTTCTGTCTCGCTAACCAAACTTTTTCGCCGTAACTTTTCTATCTCGCTAACCAAACTATTTCACCGTAACTTTTCTGTCCCTATAACCAAACTTTTTAACCGTAACTTTTCTGTCTCGCTAACCAAACTTTTTCTTCGTATCTTTCCTGTCTCGCTAACCAAACATTTTCACCGTAACTTTTCTGTCTCGCTAATCAAACTTTTTCACCGTAACTTTTCTGTCGCTAACCAAAATTTTTCGCCGTAACTTTTCTGTCTCACTCACCAAAATTTTTCACCGTAACTTTTCTGTCTTGCTAACCAAACTATTTCGCCATAACTTTTCTTTCTCGCTAACCAAAATTTTTCGCCGTAACTTTTCTGTCTCGATAACCAAAAATTTTCGCCGTAACTTTTCTGTCTCGCTAACCAAAATTTTTCACCGTAACTTTTCTGTCTCGCTAACCAAAATTTTTCACCGTAACTTTTCTGTCTCGATAACCAAACTTTTTCGCCGTAACTTTTATGTCTCGATAACCAAACTTTTTCGCCGTAACTTTTATGTCTCACTAACCAAACATTTTCGCCGTAACTTTTCTGTCTCACTAACCAAACTATTTCGCCGTAACTTTTCTGTCTCGCTAACCAAACTTTTTCGCCGTAACTTTTCTGTCTCACTAACCAAACATTTTTTCCATAACTTTTCTGTCTCGCTAACCAAACATTTTTTTCCGTAACTTTTCTGTCTCACTAACCAAACTTTTTCACCGTAACTTTTCTGTCTCGCTAACCAAACATTTTTACCGTAACTTTTCTGTCTCGCTAACCAAACATTTTTTCCGTAACTTTTCTGTCTCGCTAACCAAACATTTTCACCGTAACTTTTCTGTCTCGCTAACCAAACTTTTTCACCGTAACTTTTCTGTCTCGCTAACCAAACTTTTTCGCCGTAACTTTTATGTCTCACTAACCAAACTTTTTCCCCGTAACTTTTCTTTCTCGCTAACCAAACTTTTTCACCGTAACTTTTCTGTCTCGCTAACCAAACTTTTTCACCGTAACTTTTATGTCTCGCTAACCAAACTTTTTCACCGTAACTTTTTTTTTCGCTAACCAAACTTTTTCACCGTAACTTTTCTGTCTCGCTAACCAAACTTTTTCGCCGTAACTTTTCTTTCTCGCTAACCAAACTTTTTCACCGTAACTTTTATGTCTCGCTAACCAAACTTTTTCTTCGTAACTTTCCTGTCTCGCTAACCAAACTTTTTCGCCGTAACTTTTCTGTCTCGCTAACCAAAATTTCTCACCGTAACTTTTCTGTCTCGCTAACCAAAATTTCTCACCGTAACTTTTCTGTCTCGCTAATCAAACCTTTTCACCGTAACTTTCCTGTCTCGCAAACCAAACTTTTCACCGTAACTTTCCTGCCTCGCTAACCAAAATTTTTAACCGTAACTTTTCTTTCTCACTAATGCCACCCTGTTCCCGACACAAAATATAACAAAATACTGTAACCATTTTCTCCGTTAATTTCTTTCTGCGTACTGACATCTAGAGTACCTTTATATAGCCTTTATATATATGTTTATCAAGAGACCCTACTGACAACCTGTTCTCCGGTCAGGGCTGAGGGCGGGGAGTTGCAGCGGCTGATAGACGAGGAGGAGAGTCTGAAGGAGGAGGCTGTGCAGCGGTACATGACCAACATTCTCGCCGCCCTAAGGTTCCTCCACGCCCACAACATTGCCCATCTCGACCTTAAGGTGAGCACACACACACACACACACACACACACACACACACACACACACACACACACACTCTGACTCACACACACACACGAAGGAGATCCATAAGACTTGTAGATCTCGCTACCGTAGATAAAACTAGTCGCCACGGTGCACTAATGTCGCCAGGCGCCATATATTACGAATTTTACCACTAAAGCATCACTGCAGACTTGTATGTGCCACGGAAGAGGCATGTACAGTAGTTTATGTTATGTACCTGTCTTCAGCGACACATACAAGTCTGTAGTGATGCTAAAATTCGTAATATATGGCGCCTGGCGACATTAGTGCAGTGGCGACTATGAGTGTTATCTACGGTAGTTGTTCTCCTCCGTGTGTGTGTTTACCCCAACCTTGTCTCGGGGGGGGGGGGGGGGGGGGGGGGCAAGCGACTTTAATCTATCGTGGCCAGGACAGTTGCTTGCTCCCCCACCGATATAGGGTTGGGGTAATGCCATGATGTAGGGGTGCATGTCATTACTTTTATCCCTCCGTGTGGTGAGGTGGCTAGACTAAGGCCCGTATTCGTAGTCACATACCATCATTGTACGTGGTCATTGTTCACTTTTTGTCTTGTCCTAATTAAATCAATATGTCATGCCAGCTCTGTTGTGATTGCAATAGGAGTACTGTAGGATTGCTCTAGTACGTTCCATGGCAGCTACAAGATCAAGTGAATAATTTTGACTGAGTAGAAATGGAACAAAATCATAGCAATTACCACGAGCAATCATGGTAGGTGACTACGAATACGGGCATAAGAGTCTGGACAGAGTAAGGGTCAGAGTCGGGGGTTCGAATCCAACCTGGTACTGTTATACAATTTCTCTTAATTGATTATAATAGTAATGATGATAAAATAGTTCCGTCACTCCTCTATTTAACCCCTTGAGTCCCAGTTAAACGTAATTTCCATTGTAATTTGGATACCATTAGACAATTTTAATGAATAGCAATGTTTTTAATTGACATGACCTGTTTAGTATCTTTATCTACTAACTAACTTGGTATATGCAGTTAGTTTTCGTAATTTAAAGGCTTACAAGTTACAACAGACAATTTTTTTATAGCAAAGGAAAGATCTGGGCGTGAAGGGGTTAAATATATAATTGCTTCCTGGGGTGTGTACTTCACTTAAACTGTAAGTAAGTCTAACATTACATACTCTAATTCTGAATAATGTACACAGCTATAAAATAAATGTAACTACAGTACAGTTATACCCCAATGCTACCCAACAGTATATCCCAACCTGATTTAAATGATGTAACTCAATGTGTCTTGCTATTACCATCACTGCTAATGCTTCTGAAACATGTTGGGCGGATTCACTATATATATATAAACCACAATTCGTAATGACAGAAAAGTTTGTATGTAGTAAATAGTGTATACATAAATGTATTAACTGTGTAGTGAATGCTAGATAGCCGTAATTCAGTAGTAATATAATTATGTACGTGTCATTGTTCAACTTTTAGTTGTCTGTGTATATATTAGATAAATGTCATGTCAGTTGTGTAGAATGCTATATATGTAGTAGTAACTGTATGAGTTGTGCTAGTAATTATGCAGCTAAGTCAGTGAAAATTGTTGTATTTGAGTAGAAATGTGATACAAAATTCATGTAGTTATGTAGTAGTAAATGGTAGTGTAGATAGTAGTATAAATTGTGATAGTAGTAGGTAGTAGTCGAGTGTAGTATGTAGTATAAATGTAGTAGATGTAGTAGTAATTGTATTAGTATGTAGTGTATTATGTATAGTAGTAGTAATGTATGTAGTAGTATAGTAATGTATGTAGTATGTAGTTAACTGTATGTAGTACTAGTATAAATGTATAATTTAGAAATGTAGATTGTGTTGTATGATTTCCATAGTACAATGTATGTATATGTATATAGTAGTAATGTATATTAAGTATGTAGTATGTACGTGTTATGTATTTATCTACTAGTAAATTATGGTAGTATGCTATGTATGTAGTATATTAGTAGTAATTATTATATGTAGTATAAAGATGTTATGTAGTAGTAAATTGTATGTGTATGTATAGTAAATGATGTATATGTAGTGATGGTTAGTATAAATGTGTTCTGAGGTATGTTGTATTATGTATAGTAATGTAGTATAGTGTAACATTATGTATCTAATTAGTGTAATGTATGTAATGAGTAGTAAATGTATGTAGTAAGTAGTTATAATGTATGTAGTATTATTATAAATGTATAGTATGATGTACGTAATGTATTCGTATGCTATTATAAATGTATGCTTTGTAAAATGTAGTAGAAGTACTATATATTAAGTAACATGAGTATCGTAGTAGGACAGTATAGTATGTAGTGTTGTATGTAGTTGTAGATATGTAGTGTATTAGTAGTAAATGTATGTAGTATGTAGTAGTGAATGTATGTAGTATGTAGTAGTAAATGTATGTAGTATGTAGTAGTAAATGTATGTAGTATGTAGTAGTAAATGTATGTAGTATGTAGTAGTAAATGTATGTAGTATGTAGTATGTAGTAGTAAATGTATGTAGTATGTAGTAAATAGTTGTAAATAGTCTATACTGTAGTAGTAAATGTAGGTAGTAAATGTAGCTCTCTATGTACGTCAATCAGGGAGTGCCTATCACAACAACACTAAAGAGGCATTTACCTTTCTCTGGGCCAGGTTGTGAGGCTGTGTAGAGGCTGGGTCCACCTTACCTAGAAACAACAGGGAACGAATATATATTTATTAAAATTTAAAACAGTGTGAGGTATAGGAAGGTTATTTTCTTCTATATACTGGGTTAGGTTAAGTTAGGTTAAGTTAGGTTAGGTAACTATATAATTAGTACAAATGAAGATACTTTGGTTTAAAATATTCTCTCTCTCTCTCTCTCTCTCTCTCTCTCTCTCTCTCTCTCTCTCTCTCTCTCTCTCTCTCTCTCTCTCTCTCTCTCTCTCTCTCTCTCTCTCTCTCTCTCTCTCTCTCAGAAACAAAGGGAAAATAGAAATATGGGAAAACAGAATATGAAATTGGAGTTATTTCTTGGTATAAATGATAGAAGCGAATATACCTTGGTTAATAATACTCTCTCTCTCTCTCTCTCTCTCTCTCTCTCTCTCTCTCTCTCTCTCTCTCTCTCTCTCTCTCTCTCTCTCTCTCTCCAGCCCCAGAACTTGCTCCTGACGGGGACACACCCAGACAGCGAGGTGAAATTATGTGACTTTGGAATCTCTCGCATCATCTTGTCCGACATAGAAGTGAGAGAGATGCTGGGAACGCCTGATTATGTGGGTGAGTGTGTGTGTGTGTGTGTGTGTGTGTGTGTGTGTGTGTGTGTGTGTGTGTGTGTGTGTGTATGTGTGTGTATTTATAATTTATGTGTATGTGTGTTTGTGAGACGGTGTTTTTTCTGTATTTCAGTGTTCTGTTTTGTATTACACACACACACACACACACACACACACACACACACACACACACACACACACACACACACACACACACACACACACACACACACACACACACACACACACACACACATATATATGAATGAGGTTATGATATGTTTGCTGTTGTATTTCAGCTCCTGAGATCCTACAGTATGAGCCCATAAGCCTGGCTACAGATATGTGGTGAGTTAGTCTCTGTTCTTATGAATTGCTTATACCCCTTGAGGCCCACGACGTATTTCCCATTGTAATTTGGGTACCATTAGACGAATTTTAGTGACTATAAGCAATGTTTTATAGCTGTTTAGTATCCTTGTCCACTAGCTAATTTGGTTTATTCAGTTACTTTTCGTAATTTTATGGCTAATAACAGACAATTTTATATAGCAAAGGAAAGATCTGGGTGTGAAGGAGTTAATATCTATTTTAATAACAACTACTAACTACTTTAATAACTACTACTAACTACTTTAATAACTACTACTAACTACTTTAATAACTACTACTAACTACTTTAATAACTACTACTAACTACTTTAATAACCACTACTAACTACTTTAATAACTACTACTAACTACTTTAATAACTACTACTAACTACTTTAATAACTACTACTAACTACTTTAATA
This sequence comes from Chionoecetes opilio, assembly GCA_016584305.1. NCBI lineage: Eukaryota > Metazoa > Arthropoda > Malacostraca > Decapoda > Majidae > Chionoecetes > Chionoecetes opilio. The sequence goes on from JACEEZ010020790.1 coordinate 177,836, forward strand.
ACCACTAATAACTACTTTAATAACCACTAATAACTACTTTAATAACTACTACTAACTACTTTAATAACTACTACTAACTACTTTAATAACTACTACTAACTACTTTAATAACTACTACTAACTACCTTAATAACTACTACTAACTACTTTAATAACTACTACTAACTACTTTAATAACTACTACTAACTACTTTAATAACTACTACTAACTACTTTAATAACTACTACTAACTACTTTAATAACTACTACTAACTACTTTAATAACTACTACTAACTACTTTAATAACTACTACTAACTACTTTAATAACTACTACTAACTACTTTAATATCTACTACTAACTACTTTAATAACTACTACTAACTACTTTAATAACTACTACTAACTAATTTAATAACTACTACTAACTACTTTAATAACTACTTTAATAACTACTTCTAACTACTTTAATAACCACTACTAACTACTTTAATAACTACTACTAACTACTTTAATAACCACTAATAACTACTTTAATAACTACTACTAACTACTTTAATAACCACTACTAACTACTTTAATAACTACTAAACTTACTATCTACTACTAAACTTTAATACTACTACTACTACTTAATAACTACTACTAACTACTTTAATACTACTACTAACTACTTTAATAACTACTACTAACTACTTTAATAACTACTACTAACTACTTTAATATCTACTACTAACTACTTTAATAACTACTACTAACTACTTTAATAACTACTACTAACTACTTTAATAACCACTACTAACTACTTTAATAACTACTACTAAATACTTTAATTACTACTACTAACTACTTGAATAACTACTACTAACTACTTTAATAACCACTACTAACTACTTTAATAACTACTACTAACTACATTAATAACCACTAATAATACTTTTAAAACTACTACTAACTACTTATAACCACAAAACTACTAACTACTTTAATAACTACTACTAACTACTTTAATAACTACTACTAACTACTTTAATAACCACTAATAACTACTTTAATAACCACTAATAACTACTTTAATAACTACTACTAACTACTTTAATATCTACTACTAACTACTTTAATAACTACTACTAACTACTTTAATAACTACTACTAACTAATTTAATAACTACTACTAACTACTTTAATAACTACTTTAATAACTACTACTAACTACTTTAATATCTACTACTAACTACTTTAATAACTACTACTAACTACTTTAATAACTACTACTAACTAATTTAATAACTACTACTAACTACTTTAATAACTACTACTAACTACTTTAATAACCACTACTAACTACTTTAATAACTACTACTAACTACTTTTATAACCACTACTAACTACTTTAATAACTACTACTAACTACTTTAATATTTACTACTAACTACTTTAATAACTACTACTAACTACTTTAATAACCACTACTAACTACTTTAATAACCACTACTAACTACTTTAATAACTACTACTAACTACTTTAATAACCACTAATAACTACTTTAATAACTACTACTAACTACTTTAATAACCACTACTAACTACTTTAATAACTACTACTAACTACTTTAATATCTACTACTAACTACTTTAATAACTACTTTAATAACTACTACTAACTACTTTAATAACTACTACTAACTACTTTAATATCTTTCACTATTACCTATTGAATTACTTTAACCCCTTCACGCCCAGATCTTGTCTTTGCTATATAAAAAATCGTCTGTTGTTAGCCATAAAATAACAAAAAGTAACTGAATATATCAAATTAGTTAGTGGACAAGGATACTAAACAGGTCATAATCTATAAAACATTGCTTATAGTCACTAAAAATGTGTCTAATGGTACCCAGATTACAATGGAAATTACGTTCTGGGTCTCAAGGGGTAATATATTTCACGATTATCTCTTATAAAACAAATTTTCTCTCTGGCATGTTTAGTTATTTTTTGGTAATTCTTATTCTTATTTTTTTTCTTTCTATTCCTTTAGTTTTCTTTTAATTTTATTTTTTGCATTTTTTTCCTTCATGTTTTAGTTAGAGTTAATTTCTTATGTATTATTTTTTGTCATCTCTCTGGCATGTTTTTTTGTTTTTTTAATCTATTCCTCTAATTTTCTTTTATATTTTCTCTGCATTGTGTTTAGTGTGCCCTTTAGTTAACCCCTTCATAAACCTTAACCCATAAAATCGTCTGTTGTTAGCCATAAAATAACAAAAAGTAACTGAATATACAAATTATCTAGTGGACAAGGATACTAAACAGGTCATAGCTATAAAATATTGCTTATATTCACTAAAAATGTGTCTAATGGTTGCAAAATTACAATGGAAATTACGTTCTGGGTCTCAAGGGGTAATATCTTTCACCATTACTACCTCTTATAAAGCACACTTTCTATCAACCACCCACTACCCATCAATTCTGGCCCCATCAATAGCCTAAAATCACCACTCATCAATATTAGAACCCCATCAATTAAAAAGAAAAAAAAAATTATCTCATCAATTATAAATACCCATAATTTCTACCCCATCAGTAACCAAAAATGAATACCCATCAATTTCAAAACACCATACAGTAATAACCTAAGATCACCACCCATCAATTATAATAACACATCAATTATAAACCCCCATCATTTGTGTCCCATCAATTGTAAAAACCCTTAATTTCTGCCCCGTCAATTGTAAAAACCCTTAATTTCTGCCCCATCAATTGTAAAAACCCTTAATTTCTGCCCCATCAATTATAAAAACCCTTAATTTCTGCCCCATCAATTATAAAAACCCTTAATTTCTGCCCGATCAATTATAAAAAACTAATTTCTGCCCCATCAATTGTAAAAACCCTTAATTTTTGCCCAATCAATTATAAAAACCCTTAATTTCTGCCCCATCAATTATAAAAACCCATAATTTCTGCCCCATCAATTATAAAAACCCTTAATTTCTGCCCCATCAATTGTAAAAACCCTTAATTTCTGCCGTCAATTATAAAAACCCATAATTTCTGCCCCATCAATTATAAAAACCCATAATTTCTGCCCCATCAATTATAAAAACCCATAATTTCTGCCCCATCAATTATAAAAACCCATAATTTCTGCCCCATCAATTATAAAAACCCATCATTTCTGCCCCATCAATTATAAAAACCCATCATTTCTGCCCCATCAATTATAAAAACCCTATTTCTGCCCATCAATTATAAAAACCTAATTTCTGCCCATCAATTATAAAAACCCTATTTCTGCCCATCAATTATAAAAACCCTTACATTTCTGCCCCATCAATTTAAAAACACCATTAATTTCTGCCCCATCAATTATAAAAACCCATCATTTCTGCCCCATCAATTATAAAAACCCATCATTTCTGCCCCATCAATTATAAAAACCCATCATTTCTGCCCCATCAATTATAAAAACCCATCATTTCTGCCCCATCAATTATAAAAACCCATCATTTCTGTCCCATCAATTATAAAAACCCTAAATTCTGCCCATCAATTAAAAAACCCATCAATTTCTGCCCCATCAATTATAAAAACCCATAATTTCTGCCCGCATCAATTATAAACAACCCATATTTTGCCCCAGTCAAATAAAAAAAACCCATCATTTCTGCCCCATCAATTATAAAAACCCATATTTCTGCCCCATCAATTATAAAAACCCATAATTTGCCCATCAATTATAAAACCCATATTCTGCCCATCAATTATAAAACATCAATTTCTGGCCCATCATTAAAAACATCATTTCTGCCCCATCAATTATAAAACCATATTTCTGCCCCATCATTATAAAACCCATATTTTGCCAAATTATAAAACCCTATTTCTGCCCCATCAATTATAAAAACCCATCATTTCTGCCCATCAATTATAAAAACCCATACTTTCTGCCCCATCAATTATAAAAACCAATCATTTCTGCCCCATCAATTATAAAAAACAATAATTTCTGCCCCATTAATTATAAAAACCCATCATTTCTGCCCCATCAATTAAAAACACCATCATTTCTGCCCCATCAATTAAAAACACCATCATTTCTGCCCCATCAATTATAAAAACCCATCATTCTCTCCGCAGGTCTGTTGGTGTGCTGGCCTATGTGCTGCTGACGGGACACTCGCCCTTCGGAGGCAACACCAAACAGGAGACCTTCCTTAACATATCCCAGGGGCAGCTGGACTTCCCCGAGGACCTGTTTGAGGGGGTGTCCGAAGCTGCCTTGGACTTCATTACTCAACTCCTTATTGTGGACCCCAGGTGAGAGAGTGAGAGAGAGAGAGAGATTCATTGCCAGCCTCCTTATTGTGGACCCCAGGTGAGAGAGAGAGAGAGAGAGAGAGAGAGAGAGAGAGAGAGAGAGAGAGAGAGAGAGAGAGAGAGAGAGAGAGAGATGAGAGAGAGAGAGATTCATTGCCAGCCTCCTCATTGTGGACCCCAGGTGAGAGAGAGAGAGAGAGAGATTCATTGCCAGCCTCCTCATTGTGGACCCCAGGTGAGAGAGAGAGAGAGAGAGAGATTCATTGCCAGCCTCCTCATTGTGGACCCCAGGTGAGAGAGAGAGAGAGAGAGAGAGAGATTCATTGCCAGCCTCCTCATTGTGGACCCCAGGTGAGAGAGAGAGAGAGTTGACTTTTCTTACTTACACACTTAAGTAAGAGAGAGACTTAGAAAGTAATCGTCCAGACCAGACATCATTCCTGATTTAATGCAGTCAAAATCTAGCCATTATCGAGTATATCAACAATATGTTGTCACTTTATGCATCCAGTCAGCCGTTTTTAAATAATCCGTATTCAAAATCTGTAAATTCCCTGAGCTCCAAAACACTACTCACGACTGCAGACGACGCACCACGGCTCGGTGACGTCACTTGCGGTGGCCTCCCAGCCCGGCGGTAATACAAATACAGTGTACACGTAAAATAGAAATAAATATAGTACTTGAAGAATTTAGGGTGTTTCTGATCATTTCTTTTTGCGATTATCACCCGTTCCTGACCAATACGGCCACGATAAATGTGTAGTGTAGTGGTTAGCACGCTCGGTTCACAACCGAGAAGTCCCGGGTTCGATCCCCGGGCGGAGCGGAAACATATGGGCTGTTTCCTTAAAACCCGAGCCCCTGTCCACCCAGCAGTAAATGGGTACCGGGTGTTAGCCGGGGGTTTGTGACCCCCCTCCCGGGGTGCTGGCTTCGGCCAACAGAAAGCACTAAGGATGAATGATAAAAATGTTCATATGGAGACGGGGCCATACGAGCATTGCTCTGGCCCTGTAAAATACAACTAGATGAATACACACACACACACACACAAAACTAAACCCAAGTCTCCCCACAGATGTCGCATGACGGTACAGGAGGCAATGGAACACCAGTGGCTTAGCGCGGAACACCCCCCAACCTGTCCCCTACCTATCCCCACCCCCACCACAACTACCACCCCCACCACACCCCCTAAAGACACCTCACCACCACCCCATCACCCCATCAGCCCAAGTGGAATGGCCTCCTACCACTACATCTCACCCGGTAGTAGCAGTACCAGTAGTAGCAGTAGTAGTAGTAGTAGTAGTAGTAGTGGTAGTAGTAGTAGTAAGGACCATCCCCACCCCCACCCTAACCCCCCCCACACCCCTACCTCCACCCCACCCTGCAGAAGAGGTATAAACAAGGAGAATAGAAACACACTACACAAAACGAAGTCGGAGGAGCAGACAGCACCTTCACCCGCCACACCCGCCCTGGACACACCCTCACCCGCCAAGACCCGCCCACAACACCCGCAGAAACCCAGGAAGGAGACAGAACCCGGGGCGAGAAAACCGGGTGCCTCAGGGAAGGAGAATAAGGAGAACAAGGAGGTTAAACTCAGGCCATCTCCTTTGAGCCTTAGACGTCAGAGCTCAAACTGTGATCTGAAGAGTCCTGGGGATAAGTGTGGGACTGGCCAAGGGACTGTTAATATTATGATGGAGAAAGGTATTATTTGCTAAGAGGTGTTGTTACCTAGCTTACTGCCCCTTGTTTACTTCTGGCTCTAGTAGGAGGGGGGTGTATTGTGTAGGGGTTATGACCAAACCAGTGACCTATGGTGGTGTGTAGAAACAATATAGTGCAGGAAGGAAATTATAAGGTAGGAAAGATGAAGAAATGTATTGAAAGGAGGAAAAATGTCGTAACTGTTGATGGTGGAGAGAAATTATTGATGCGATTGTCACTACGTAGAAAATTTGGTACTGCTTAAATTGATGGTTGAAAAAATAGATACAGATATTTGTGTGAATATTGATAGACCAACCTTAGAATATGTTAGAATTGATCTAGGTACATATATGAAGAAAAAATGTATAGATTGACAGAAAATTAGTGGAATATTAGGACAAAGGACAGATGGCTATTGAAAAGAAGACAATCAAAAGGAAAAATACAAATAAAAACTTGACAGATCATCATCCTCAAAAAGACAATAAATAAATAAAACGCAAGAACCGTCAAAAATGAAGAAAAATAATAAATCTGAAATATATAAAAAAAAACACAGGAGGAATAAAAAGACGAATTGATATAAACCGACAACAACAACAACAACAACAACAACAAAGAGGAAGCAGTACAAGCTAACGACAAATATAATAATCTAAAAATGTCAAAAATAACGTAATCACCAAGAATGCCGAGCGAAATGACGGTTTTTATAATTGATGGGTTAGAAATTATGGGTTTTTATAATTGAAAGGGTAGAAATTATGGGTTTTTATAATTGAAAGGGTAGAAATTATGGGTTTTTATAATTGAAAGGGTAGAAATTATGGGTTTTTATAATTGAAAGGGTAGAAATTATGGGTTTTTATAATTGATAGGGCAGAAATTATGGGTAGGTATTTATAATTGATGGGGCAGAAATGAAGGGTTTTTATAATTGATGGGGCAGAAATTATGGGTTTTTATAATTGATGGGGTAGAAATTATGGGTTTTTATAATTGATGGGGTAGAAATTATGGGTTTTTATAATTGATGGGGCAGAAATTATGGGTTTTTATAATTGATGGGGCAGAAATTATGGGTTTTTATAATTGATGGGGCAGAAATTATGGGTTTTTATAATTGATGGGGCAGAAATTATGGGTTTTTATAATTGATGGGGCAGAAATTATGGGTTTTTATAATTGATGGGACAGAAATTATGGGTTTTTATAATTGATTGGGCAGAAATTATGGGTTTTTATAATTGATGGGGCAGAAATTATGAGTTTTTATAATTGATGGGGCAGAAATTATGGGTTTTTATAATTGATGGGACAGAAATTATGGGTTTTTATAATTGATGGGGCAGAAATTATGGGTTTTTATAATTGATGTGGCAGAAATTATGGGTTTTTATAATTGATGGGGCAGAAATTATGGGTTTTTATAATTGATGGGGCAGAAATTATGGGTTTTTATAATTGATGGGGCAGAAATTATGGGTTTTTATAATTGATGGGGCAGAAATTATGGGTTTTATAATTATGGGTAGAAATTATGGGTTTTTATAATTGATGGGGCAGAAATATGGGTTTTTATAATTGATGGGGCAGAAATTTGGGTTTTTATAATTGATGGGACAGAAATTATGGGTTTTTATCAATTGATGGGGCAGAAATTATGGTTTTTATAATTGATGGGGCAGCAGAAATTATGGAGTTTTTATAATTGATGGGGCAGAAATTATTGTGTTTTTATAATTGATGGGCAGAAATATGGTTTTTATAATTGATGGGGCAGAAATTATGGGTTTTTATAATTGATGGGCAGAAATATGGTTTTTATAATTGATGGGCAGAAATATGGTTTTTATATTGATGGGCAGAAATGATGGTTTTTATAATTGATGGGGCAGAAATTATGGGTTTTTATAATTGATGGGGCAGAAATGATGGCTTTTTATAATTGATGGGTGGTTATTTCAGGTTATTATATTACAACACATCACAACTCTTTGCCCCCTCTCAGGAAACTCAATGGGGGGGGGGGGGCATGACCAGAGTAACACCCTAGGAGGCAGCAACACACCCTCCCTATCACCCTATGTGCCTGGTGGGATGTGTGTGTGTGTGTGTGTGTGTGTTTGGCCTACAGTATTTTTATATTTTAGTGTCGTGTGTGTGTGTGTGTGTGTGTGTGTGTGTGTGTGTGTGTGTGTGTAGATGGGTGGGTAGTGTGATGGTGCTGAGATAACATACACACACAAACACATTTAAAACAAACACACACACACACAACACACACTCACATAAAACAACACACACACACACACACATAAAACGCACACACATACACATTAACACTTTTTCAACCACGCATAAACCAAAATACAAAAAATAAAACACTTTTCTCAAACCACGCGTCACTCAAGAACCTTCCAAACACATACAAGCAAAGCAAATGCATAGAGATGAAGAAAAAACAACCCGGCCTAAACACTGACCTAAAACAAAGAGCAAAAAAAAACACCACTTGTTTACGACGACGAACCTGACCAACCTGTTTGTTTGATGAAATGTTCTACTACTACTACTACTACTACTACTACTACTACTACTACTACTACTACTACTACTACTACTACTGTTTACTATTACTACTACTACTACTATTGCCAAAATTACTACTTCTGTTACTATTACTACTACTACTACTTCTACTGTTCTCTGTATCATCACTAATCTACACAATTGACCCTTAACCTCTTCACGCCCAGATCTCTCTCTCTCTCTCTCTCTTCTCTCTCTCTCTCTCTCTCTCTCTCTCTTAACCCCTTCACGCCCAGATCTTTCCTTGGCTATAAAAAATTGTCTGTTGTCGAGCCATAAAATTACGAAAACTAACTGAATATACCAAATGAGTTAGTCGACAAGGATACTAAACGGTCATATCTACTATAAAACATTGCTTATAGTACTAAAAATCGTCTAATGCAGTGTTTCTTAACCTGGGGTGCTGAAATCAATGTTAGGGGGTGCTGGGAAGTGCTGCATATATGGTACAATTTAAGAGTTCCTCGCAATGGATACTTTTTGACGAGTATGTTTATTTGATCAAATTTAACCTCATTATACTGACTTTGAGTGAGTGTACTTTCACTCGAGTGCTGTAGTCCACTGTAGTCTCTGTACCCAGGTGTTAGCCAGAGTTAGGGGCTGCTGAACTTACTAGACCTCACTACCGGGGTGCACAGGTCGGAAAAGGTTCATTAACGCGGGTCTAATGGCACCCAGATTACAATGGAAATTACGTTCTGGGTCGTGGGTTAATGTCGTGTAAAGCAAACCATGTAGTTAGTATACGAGGTGTTTTGATACGGTTTTGTATATGCCCGGTGCTCCTGTTGCAGAAAAATGGTGTTTGTTTATAAAGTCTGTGTGTGTGTGTGTGTGTGAGAGAGAAATTGTTATATATAACTTTTCACCCTGTCGTGTAATAGTGAAATGACAGTAAATGCAATAAAATTAATATCAACAACAACTAAATGAAACACTAGAAATTATGCAGTGTTATAATTGATGGGATAGAAATGATGGGTTTTTATAATTGATGGGGCAGAAATTATGGGTTTTTATAATTGATACGGCAGAAATTATGGGTTTTTATAATTGATGGGGTAGAAATTATGGGTTTTTATAATTGATGGGGCAGAAATTATGGGTTTTTATAATTGATGGGGCAGAAATTATGGGTTTTTATAATTGATGGGGTAGAAATTATGGGTTTTTATAATTGATGGGGCAGAAATTATGGGTTTTTATAATTGATGGGGCAGAAATTATGGGTTTTTATAATTGATGGGGTAGAAATGATGGGTTTTTATAATTGATGGGGCAGAAATGATGGGTTTTTATAATTGATGGGGTAGAAATTATGGGTTTTTATAATTGATTGGGCAGAAATTATGGGTTTTTATAATTGATGGGGCAGAAATTATGAGTTTACAATTGATGGGGCAGAAATGATGGGTTTTTATAATTGATGGGGCAGAAATTATGGGTTTTTATAATTGATGGGGCAGAAATTATGAGTTTTTACAATTGATGGGGCACAAATGATGGGTTTTTATAATTGATGGGGCAGAAATTGTGGGTTTTTACAATTGATGGGGCAGAAAATATGAGTTTTTACAATTGATGGGGCAGAAATTATGAGTTTTTACAATTGATGGGGCAGAAATTATGAGTTTTTACAATTGATGGGGCAGAAATTATGAGTTTTTACAATTGATGGGGCAGAAATTATGGGTTTTTACAATTGATGGGGCAGAAATTATGAGTTTTTACAATTGATGGGGCAGAAATTATGGGTTTTTACAATTGATGGGGCAGAAATTATGAGTTTTTACAATTGATGGGGCAGAAATTATGAGTTTTTACAATTGATGGGCAGAAATTATGGGTTATTACAAATTGTTGGGGCAGAAATTATGGGTTTTTACAATTGGGGCAGAAATTATGAGTTTTTACAATTGATGGGGCAGAAATTATGAGTTTTTACAATTGATGGGGCAAAATTATGGATCAATGATGATATAACAATAATAATGATAAAAGGGAAGATTGCAGAGGACAAGAACGTACAAAAAACAATACACATAAACAAGGGAATAGGATGGAATAGTAGCAATAGGAAGGAAGGAAGGAAGAAGAAGTAGTAGGAAAGAAGGAAGGAAGAAGTAGTAGGAAGGAAGGAAGGAAGGAAGAAGAAGTAGTAGGAAAGAAGGAAGAAAGAAGAAGTAGGAAAGAAGGAAGAAAGAAGAAGTAGTAGGAAAGAAGGAAGAAAGAAGAAGTAGTAGGAAAGAAGGAAGAAAGAAGAAGTAGTAGGAAAGAAGAAGGAAGAAAGAAGAAGTAGTAGGAAAGAAGGAAGAAGAAGAAGAGTAGGAAAGGAAGAAGAAGAAAGAAGTAGGGAAAAGAAAGGAAGGAAAAGAAGTAGAAGGAAGGAAGAGAAGGAAAGAAGAAGAAGTAGTAGGAAAGAAGGAAGAAAGAAGAGTAGTAGGAAAGAGGAAGAAGAAGAGTAGTAGGAAAGAAGGAAGAAGAGAAGTAGGAAGAAGAAGAAGAAGAAGTAGTAGGAAAGAAGGAAGAAAGAAGAAGTAGTAGGAAAGAAGAAGGAAGAAAGAAGAAGTAGTAGGAAAGAAGGAAGAAGGAAGAAAGAAGAAGTAGTAGGAAAGAAGGAAGAAAGAAGAAGTAGTAGGAAAGAAGGAAGAAGAAGAAGTAGTAGGAAAGAAGGAAAGAAGAAGTAGTAGGAAAGAAGGAAGAAAGAAGAAGTAGTAGGAAAGAAGGAAGAAGAAGAAGTAGTAGGAAAGAAGGAAGGAAGAAGAAGTAGAAAGACGTGTACAAATTCCATCTTTTTCTGATTTCTTTTACTACACAATCATAAATATTCTGCCTTAATTCTTACTCTAACCCAAAAAAAACATACCCCACACACATCTTACGCATAGGCCATACCAACCTCACACACTCCTATCTCACGTCACACTCCTCCCCAACCCTCTGCACACCCTGTCAAGCTCCTCTCACTGTCCAACATGTCCTAATATCCTGCCCCCATCTTACTCCTGTTCCTTCCCTCATTTGACCTCCCTTTCCCGACCTCCCTGTCTCCCGGAATCCTCCTTCTCCCTGGAAAATTTAGTCTCCTTCCTCCAACACATCCACATCCTACATCTGACCTAACCATCCTGCTGTAACATTCCGTTCTTTCCACGTCCCTCATCGTTTCACTATTATTCTTTAACCCTGACCCTTGATATGCTTTGCCATGGTGCCATATGACCTCTGATGTCTGGCACATTCACCTTTTTTTTGCATTAAATCAATCAATAACACACACACACATTAAAATTATGAATGCCAAGAATATTCATGGGTTTAACAAGTCAAGATTATAACCTAACAAACATAATTTATCTCCCATACATCACAACTAGATAAATACACACACACACACACACACACACACACACACACACACACACACACACACACACACACACACACACACACACACACACAAAGGTATATAAAATTTACCTACTAATACAGAATACACTACAAAATGCCTTCTCCTTGTGTCCTTAAGTATGAGTGTAGTGTATATATAGTAATATAAGTATTAATAAGTAGTGTATATATAGTAATATAAGTATTCCTGTTTATAGGTAGCCAGCACAGATTACCTAAGCATCTCCCTCTCATAAGTAAGTACCTATAAATGAGGTGTGAGTGAAGGGGTCTTGTATTCACCTCGTATAGCTATCAGGGGGAAGAGGTGCTTACTGGTATAGGTGTCAGCTATGTGAAGAGTGTGCTATGTGAACAGGTGCTTATTGGAACAGGTGTCATCTTTGTGAAGAGTGTGCTTATTGGAACAGGTGTCAGCTATGTGAAGTGTGTGCTTATTGGAACAGGTGTCATCTATGTGAAGAGTGCTTATTGGAACAGGTGTCAGCTATGTGAAGAGTGTGCTTATTGGAACAGGTGTCATCTATGTGAAGAGGTGCTTACTGGAACAGGTGTCATCTATGTGAAGAGTGTGCTATGTGAACAGGTGCTTATGTGAACAGGTGTCAGCTATGTGAAGAGTGTGCTATGTGAACAGGTGTCAGCTATGTGAAGAGTGTGCTATGTGAACAGGTGTCAGCTATGTGAACAGGTGCTTACTGGAACAGGTGTCAATGTCCCTGAAACGCACCTGTCGCTCTAATTAATATTGTTGTCTGTACAGAAGTGAATGGTAATTTAGGAACTTAGGGTGAAAATGTGCTTTGTAAATACTTCTCTCTACTCTTTCTTCTTCTTTTTCAGTATTTTCTTAAGACTTAGGCAACCATACTTTATACCATGAACAATAAAGATAGAGATTTAATTAAGGTTTGGGTTTGGCTTTTTGATAGATAGATCCTTTTTGAAGAATGTTGAGATATTAGAAAGAAAGGTTGATGACCACTTTTGACTAGGCCTACTACCCTTAGAAAAATAATTGATATAACTAGTAGTAAAAAAGGGAAGGAAAGGAGGAAGGAAGGAAGCATAGAACATAACAAAATGAGAACATAAGAATACAAAAATAAATTGATATAACTATGTAGAAAAAAATTTATGTACTGCCTATTTTAAGAATTTCTGTTGATAATTAGATATAGCAAATTTTATTATCCATATAAATGCCTTTTTTCTGAACTTACTTTCCTTAGTCAATTCTCAGTTCAGTTCATGACTCCGCACACGACACTATTGTTTTCTGATAAGTAACTATAGTGTGTTTTTAATGAATTTAGATTAGTTTTGGTTTTTGGGCGGAAATCAATATATTTCTTAAACTCCCTCAACTCACGCACCTGTTTCCAAAACTAGCTATTTCAGCCCAAAACGGTTAGATTAGGTCAATTAAATGTTTTGAATTAATCTGCTAACCGTTTCTGTCGCAAATATTTGTGTGTGTGTGTGTGATTTGCAACAAAAATGACAAAAAAAACAAATTGAACCTAACCGAATCTATACCTAACTTAACCTTTACCAAACATAACATAACCTATAGTACCTAACCTAACCTAACCTTTACCTTAGGATTGTTTGGTTAGTCGTGGGATTTGATTTAGTAACAAATGATATCAAGAAAAAATGGTAAATATTTCCTATAGTATTACAGTTTCCTATTTTTAGTGGGGTTTTTTCCTCCATTTGATAGTTTTTTAGTTCCTTTGAGTGTTTTGAGGCCTCATTTGTGCCAGTGAATAATAACCATAATATAACCTTGACCCCTATACAATCTTGACCCCCGATAGTGAGGAGGGCTATGAAGATCAGGGATAATGTGGGTAAAAAAGTTAATAACGAAATCAAGAAAAATAGGTGAATTTAAACTAACCTAAACTAACCTAACCTAACCTAACCTAACCTAACCTAAACTAAACTAAACTAAACTAAACTAAACTAAACTAAACTAAACTAAACTAAACTAAACTAAACTAAACTAAACTAAACTAAACTAAACTAACCTAACCTAACCTAACCTAACCTAAACTAAACTAAACTAAACTAAACTAAACTAAACTAACCTAACCTAACCTAACCTAAACTAACCTAACCTAACCTAACCTAAACTAACCTAACCTAAACTAACCTAACCTAACCTAACCTAACCTAAACTAAACTAACCTAACCTAACCTAAACTAACCTCACGTACCTGCATTCAAAAATTCTCATTGCACAAATAAACGGTAAATTTCCAGATGAACACCGAACTTCCTTTGGTGGACGAAACAATTTTTTTCTGGTGAGTTTTGATGTTTGGAATTAATCTGCTAACTGTTTCCGTCGCAAATATTTGTGTGTGTGTGTGATTTGCAACAAAAATGACAAAAAAACAAATTGAACCTAACCGAATCTATACCTAACCTAACCTTTACCAAACATAACATAACCTACACCTAACCTAACCTAACCTTTACCTAGCAAAATAAAAATAATAAAATAAAAATGCGACAGAAATGGTTAGCAGATTAATTCAAAACGCACCAAAACTCACCAGAAGAAAAAACAGTGTCGTCCACCAAAGTGATTTCGGTGTTCATCTGGAATAATACCCAAAAAAACAACATACAGGCATACTACACTATATTATGATGCCACAAAGCCTCTGGGTATAGCAAGATTGCAAGCTAAGGAAACGGCATAAAAAAATATATAATAGTTATACCGAAAAAAAAACTTTGTCAATAGTATGGCAGTGCGAGGCAGACCGGGATGTTTGCGGGGCGAGGCAGAAGGGGCGGGGCAGGACAACCACAGCTGCTAAATAAACATTGATTTCCGCTACAAACGAGTGCCAGATTAATTCAAAACACATCAAAATGGTATTATTCCAGTTTGACACCAAATTCACTTTGGTGGATGAAACAATTTTTTTGGTCAATTTATAGTTTCACCCAACCAACGATTTTCTGATGCGCCTTATGTTTTTCTGGTGTGTTTTTATGTGTTTTGAATGAATCTGCTAACCGTTTCTGTCGCAATTTTTTTTTTTTTCTTTTTTGCAAATATGACAAAAAAAAAAAAATGAACCTAAACCTAACCTAACCTTTACCTATACCTAACCTAACCCATACCTAACCTATACCTAACCTAACCTATACCTAACCTAACCCATACCTAACCTATACCTAACCTAACCTAACCTAACCTAACCTAACCTAACCTAACCTAACCTAACCTAACCTAACCTATACCTATACCTAACCTAACCCATACCTAACCTATACCTAACCTAACCCATACCTAACCTATACCTAACCTAACCCATACCTAACCTATACCTAACCTAACCCATACCTAACCTATACCTAACCTAACCCATACCTAACCTATACCTAACCTAACCCATACCTAACCTATACCTAACCTAACCTTTACCTATACCTAACCTAACCCATACCTAACCTAACCTAACCTTTATCTACCTAAAAAAAAAATTAAAAAAATTGCGACATAAACGGTTAGCAGATTCATTCAAAACGCATAAAAACACACCAGAAAAACATAAGGCGCATCAGAAAATCGTTGGTTGGGTGAAACTGTAAATTATCCCTTTTTTTTTTTTTCTGGTGAGTTTTGATGTGTTGAATTAATATCCTAACCGTTTCTGTCGCAAATAACTTTTTTTATTTTTTTAGTTAGGTAAAGGCTAGGCTAGGTTAGGTTAAATAAAGGTCAGAATAGGTATAGGTTCGGTTAGGTTCATTTGGTTTTTCAATATTTTTTGTCGCAAATCAGTAAAAAAAAAAAAAAAAAAAAAAAGGCAGATATAAAAAAGTAGGCTACAAGGTAAAAAGGGGGGTAAATTTCCAGATAAGCACCGAACTTCCTTTGGTGGACAAAACTATTTTTTTCTGGTGAGTTTTGATGTGTTTTGAATTAATCTGCTAACTGTTTCTATCGCAAATCTATTTTTCGTTTTTTTTTTTTTTTTTTTTTTAGTGATCTGCAACAAAAATGACAAAAACACAAATTGAACCTAACTGAACCTATACCTAACCTAATCTATACCTAATCTATACCTAACCTAACCTATTCTATACGTAACCTAACTTTTACCTACCTAAAAAAATATCCAAAAAAAAAAAAAAATTGCGACAGAAACGGCTAGCAGATTAATTCAAAGCACATCAAAATTCACCAGAAAAAAATTGTTTCGTCCACCCAAGTGAATTCGGTGTTCATCTGTAATAATACCAAAATATGTGTCCGTCTCCCTGTCTTCACACTCTCCAATCTCCATCATATAAATCATCACAACACATCAAAGATCGCGTCTTACCTTTGTTGTGTGGCGTGAGGTGCTTCCAAGGTCACAGCTCCAGGTACCACTACCGAGGCACATGTCACAGCTCCTCCAGGCACCACTACCGAGGCACAGGTCACAGCTCCTCCAGGCACCACTACCGAGGCACATGTCACAGCTCCTCCAGGCACCACTACCGAGGCACATGTCACAGCTCCTCCAGGCACCACTACCGAGGCACAGGTCACAGCTCCAGGCACCACTACCGAGGCACATGTCACAGCTCCTCCAGGCACCACTACCGAGGCACATGTCACAGCTCCTCCAGGCACCACTACCGAGGCACAGGTCACAGCTCCAGGCACCACTACCGAGGCACATGTCACAGCTCCTCCAGGCACCACTACCGAGGCACATGTCACAGCTCCTCCAGGCACCACTACCGAGGCACATGTCACAGCTCCTCCAGGCACCACTACCGAGGCACATGTCACAGCTCCTCCAGGCACCACTACCGAGGCACAGGTCACAGCTCCAGGCACCACTACCGAGGCACATTCCAGCTCCTCCAGGCACCACTACCGAGGCCATGCAAGGCTGCACACACTAGGCATGGCACTGCATCTACTAGACACCATTGCACAGGCACAGCGGTACTTTCTCTAGCCTATTTCTGAGATGCATTATTTCTATTTTTATTTTTATTTTCTTCATATTTTTATTTCAATTTTTCTTCATATTTTTATTTTTATTTTTATTCATATTTTAATTTCAATTTTTCTTCATATTTTTATTTCTATTTTTCTTCATATTTTTATTTCAATTTTTCTTCATATTTTTATTTCTATTTTTCATTATCTTTTTATTTATACTTTTCTTTATCTTTTTATTTCTATTTTTATTTCTTTTTATTTATACTTTTCTTTATCTTTTTATTTCTATTTTTATTTCTTTTTATTTATACTTTTCTTTATCTTTTTATTTCTATTTTTATTTCTTTTTATTTATACTTTTCTTTATCTTTTTATTTCTATTTTTATTTCTTTTTATTTCTATTTTTCTTTATCTTTTTATTTCTATTTTTATTTCTTTTTATTTATACTTTTCTTTATCTTTTTATTTCTTTTTATTTATACTTTTCTTGATCTTTTTATTTCTATTTTTATTTCTTTCTATTTATACTTTTCTTTATCTTTTTATTTCTATTTTTGTTTCTTTTTATTTATACTTTTCTTTATCTTTTTATTTCTATTTTTCTTCATCTTTTTATTTCTATTTTCTTCATCTTTTTATTTCTATTTTTATTCATCTTTTTATTTCAATTTTTCTTCATCTTTTTATTTCAATTTTTATTCATCTTTATATTTCTATTTTTTTCATCTTTTTATTTCTATTTTTCTTTATCTTTTTATTTCTATTTTTTTCATCTTTTTATTTCTATTTTTCTTTATCTTTTTATTTCTATTTTTCTTCATCTTTTTATTTCTATTTTTATTCATCTTTTAATTTATATTTTTTTCATCTTTTAATTTCTATTTTTCTTCATCTTTTTATTTATATTTTCTTCATATTTTTATTTCAATTTTTATTCATCTTTATATTTCTATTTTTTTCATCTTTTTATTTATATTTTCTTCATCTTTTTATTTATACTTTTCTTCATCTTTTTATTTCAATTTTTCTTCATCTTTTTATTTCTATTTTTCTTCATCTTTATATTTCTATTTTTTTCATCTTTTAATTTCTATTTTTCTTTATCTTTTTATTTCTATTTTCTTCATCTTTTTATTTATACTTTTCTTCATCTTTTTATTTCTATTTTACTGTTTTCCCCTTTCATCATGATCTCTTTAATCGTCTGGTTTCCCTCGATCATAAGCTTCAAATTTACTTTCGAGGCGCCCGTCTGGACTGCTATGCGCTGATGGCGACGGGAGAGCAGCACTTTATTTATTCTTATTAGATCATTCTTGTCCGTGATTTTGACCAAAGTAACAGCTTGCTAAGAGGTTTGAAAGCTACCGTAGATAACAGTGAAGTCGCCAGTTCTACGTTTCTTTGTTATGTACAGACGTGTGGTGGCGTTAATACTTACATTTGTACATCCATGATTTCAGGACAGTTAGAAGGGTCTATCTGGAAAGTCTGTGTTATTTTGTGTCTTCATCTGTGTCATATTAGGGCTATAAATGAACAAATTACAAAAATAAAACCGAGTGGCGACCTCACTATACCTAACATTTACCTAACATACCCTACATTTTCTTAATACAGTAAAGTCGCCAGCTAGTATTTTAACCCAACAGTTGAGTCGCCACTCTGGGGAATTCAGGGAAATTAGAGGTAAAGTAAAACATGTCTATATATATTTGCTGCGGAAGATGCTTGGATATATAAAAATTCCTCTGCCAACGTGAAAATAAATTCTATTCAAGTTTGAAAGATCTGGCAAGTCTGTGTCCTGTCGCCCGAAAAGCTATTGTTTACTGTCTGTCATCGCGCGAAGAAAAACGTGAGAAGCAAAATGCGCAACAGTTATATTTGCAGATACAAAGCATAAAACAACGCTGAAACAGGGTAGATTATACAGTCATGATATAAACTACTGTGTATCATCTTCAGCGGCACATAAAAATCAGTAGTGATGCTATAATTCGTAATATTTGGCGCCTGGCGACTTCACTGCAGGTGGCGACTTCACTGTTATCTACGGTAGTAGAAGACGCGTATGACAAAAGATTAGTCGTTTATAAGGTAGTAAGCGAGATATGGCAGGGACGATAAAACGAATCTTTACCTTAGCGTATTTGCCTTTACAATTTCTACAGATCGAGCATGACTTTTTCTTCAGCCTTTTATTTCAGCGACATATTCATCTTTGTTTACTTTGTCACACCCTCTCTGGCCCTCCACCACTACCCAGCTTGTCGCATTGACCACACACTTCTTCTTGTGCCGATGACATTTCTCCTGGTCTCTCCTGTCTTCTTTCTGATCTTTCCTGTCTTCTTCCTGCTCTTTCCTGTCTTCTTCCTCACTCTGTTTTACTGTTTTGTCTTTTCCTTTCGGCATAATTAATGGTTTTCCAAGACACCGGCGTCTGGCGTGCGTTTGTTGACACCGCCACAGAGCAGACTGAATCACAGTGTTGCCAGATCAACCTGCTAAAATATCCTTGTGTGGAAATGCAAACTTCCCTTTTTGCCTCAGATTTTCCCTTTTCACACACACACACACACATATATAAGTATTTTAGATAACCTAAATGGTATATTTTCCCCCATTTTTGCCTTTTTTCCTCATCGAAGCCAAAATTTCCATCAAATTTGTGAATTCCCTGCATCTGGCAACACTGAAACTGCTCTTCATCCGTACGTAAGATAATATGATTCAGGATATCCTTAAATGTATCCCCCGTTCTCCTATTGTTGGCACTTGAGGCATCCTATTACACAAAGTATACGATAGGATAATAAAAAATAAAAAATAATTCAAGTATTTTATTCCATTTTCTTAATAAAATAAATATGGAGGAAACGAAGGGAGGACTGCGTTACTTTCAGCACCTCTGTCGCCACCTCCGAGAACCCGCACAGGTCCCCGGGCTTGATCCTCGTCCCACAGAATTACGCCCCCCCCGGCGGCGTAGGCAAGCGTTAGGCGATGTAATCGCTCATCAGGACCCCCGTGAGAGAAGGCGTGCGGTCCTGTAGCCCATAAGCCCACATCATCACCGGAGTGGGCGGCTGAGCGGAGCGGGACGGCGGCGTCATCCCGGTAGATGCACGGCGCTGCAGGTGAGGGGAAGGGCGTCATTGGCCCGCTACTCACGCCCCTCTGGTTGAGGTCCCTCACCCCTTTCTCCCTCCCTTTCTCCTTCCCTTTCCTCTGCCTCACTACCTCTACGCCCTTCTGTTCCCTTCCCTCACCCCTTTCTCCTTCCCTTTCCTCTCCATCACTACCTCTACGCCCCTCTATTCCCTTCCCCCACCCCTTTCTCCTTCCCTTTTCCCTTCCGTCACTCACCCATGTCTTGCCGGGATGGGTCTGGTCTGCGCCCCGGGACGTGGGTGCGGTAGCCGGGCCCATTGCCGTACAGGAGGGTGGAATAAGGGAGGTAGTCTTCGCCGCTTACCTCAGCCACGCCTGCGGGAACAGTAAAGAGTAAGGGTTGTAATTAAGGGGTTAAAGGGCTTACTGACTGACTGACTGGCTGAAACGAAAGGAAAGGGCTTAGGGCTGACTGACTGACTGACTGACTGAAACGAAAGGAAAGGGCTTAGGGCGGAGTGACTGACTGACTGACTGACTGAAACTAAAAGAATTAAAGGGCTTAGGGCTGACTGACTGACTGAATCAAAAGGAAAGGGCTTAGGGCTGACTGACTGACTGACTGAAACGAAAGGAAAGGCTTAGGGTGGAGTGACTGACTGACTGACTGAAACAAAAGGAAAGGGCTAAGGGCTGACTGCCTGACTGACTGAAACAGAAAGGGCTTAGGGCTGATCGACTGACTGAAATGACTGGACTGAAACGAAAGGAGTAATGAAAGTAATATATGATGATTGAAAAGAGGTATGAAAAGAGGAAAAGAAAGTAAGTAAGATGAAAGAAAGAAAGAACGTTTGTCATTCATTACCCTCTCTCTCTCTTCTCTCTCTCTCACCCAGTATGTTGGTGTGTCTGGAAGGATAGCCGTTAATGGACATAGAGTGGCCATGATCCGCCGTCACCACCAGCAGCGTCTCCGTCAGATCAACCATGGATAACGCCACCTGATAACAAAGTCCCCCCCACACATAACAAAAAAGATTATCAAAGAAAACGTAACACTTCATGATTTTTATGGCAACTAAACTAAACCTGAAAAATTAATTGTTACATGGAGATAAGTGAAAATAACATTGCTTACCCTGACAGCTTCGTCCATTTCTATTGTTTCCGTCAAAGCCTTCCTCCCCTTGTTCCCATGATGCCCTAGATCGATGAGCCCGCCTGTAGGAGGAGGAGGAGGAGGAGGAGGAGGAGGAGGAGGAGGAGGAGGAGGAGGATAGGAAAGACGAGAAGATGATGGCAGAAGAGAAGGAATAGAAATAGGAGGATAGGAATTGATAGCAGAAAAGATAGAGAAAAGGAGAAAAAATTATTAAAACAACAAGAAATATTACCAAAAAAAAGTCAGACAAAGACGCGAGAAAGAAAAAAAATTAAAGAACAATAAAATAACAACACCAATAACTATCATCAACACCCCTTCACCCTTAACTAGCCCCCCTACCACCCTCCCCCCAAATTTAAACCCCAACAATATAGTAACAAAAACCCTCTATAAGCTACGTCCCAACTCCTTCTACTCCCATCGAATCCCTTTTCCTTACCCTCAACCATAAGGAAATAACCTCCTGGATCCCTTTGCAGTATTTCCAGCGCTGCCTTCGTCATCTCAGGCAAACTAGGGTCCTGGGTGGTGTTTCTTTCAATACTGTAATCCATGTGACTGTAGCCAAATAGACCTGTGGGGATTAGAGAAAGAAATAGAGGCAACTAATGTATAGATACTGTCTCTATGTCTTTTGTCTTTTTAATGTTTCTTGAAGCCTCTCTCTCTCTTTTCTGTCTCGCTCACCCGCTCACGTACGCCCTTACTGAGAAGATAGTCCGTAGAGGAGGTGTCTTAAGCAAGGAGGTCATGTCTATTCCACACATTAGAGAGAAATAGACCTAACTTATTATCTCTGTCTTTTTTAATGTTCTTGAAGCTCTCTCTCTCTTTTTCTGTCTCACTCACTCTCTCACGTACGCCCTTACTGAGAAGATAGTCCGTAGAGGAGGTGTCTTAAGCAAGGAGGTCATGTCTATTCCACACATTAGAGAGAAATAGACCTAACTTACTATCTCTGTCTTTTTTAATGTTACTTGAAGGCTCTCTCTCTCTCTCTCTCTTTTCTGTCTCACTCACGCCCTTACCGAGTATAGATAGTTCGAAGAGGAGGTGTCTAAGGCAAGGAAGTCCTCTCTATTTCATACATTAGAGAGAAATAGAGGTAACATAATATCTCTGTGTCTTTTTTTACTATTACTTGAAGCCTCTCTCTCTTTTTCTGCCTCACTCACGCCCTTACCGAGAAGACAGTCCGTAGAGGAGGTGTCTAAAGATAGGAGGTCATGTCCATTCCACACATTAAAGATAATTAGAGCTAACTTACTATCTGTCTTTTTTTAATGTTTCTTGAAGGCTCTCTCTCTCTCTTTTTCTGTTTCGCTCACGCCCTTACCGAGAAGATAGTCCGTAGAGGAGGTGTCTAAAGCGAGGAGGTCCTGTCTGTTCCACACGTACGACGCCCTTGAACCACTGGCTGCCTTCTGCTGCTGCCAAGTCTCGATGAGGTTCTTGCCTGACGAAGGAGCAGAAGTAGCAGAAGAAGGAAGAACAGGATTTTGAGTCAAGATATTCTCGAACAAATACAATGTTTACTACTACTACTACCACTGTTACTGCTGCTACTACTACTACTACTACTACTACTACTACTACTAGGTTCTTGCTTGGCGCAGAAGTAGAAGGAGGAAGAATAAGATTGTCAGTGAAGATATTCTCGACTAATTAATCTTATTCTCTACTAATTAAATTTGTACTACTTTTGCTACTGCTACTACTACTACTACTACTACTCTACTACTACTACTCCCACTATATAACTACTACTAATACCATATACTATTACTTTTTCTACTCTACTACTACTACCTACTACTCACTACTATACTACTACTTACCATCACTCTATAAACCCTTT
>JACEEZ010020791.1:0-2500 GCA_016584305.1 Chionoecetes opilio
TTACCCGCTAAAGGTTCGGTAATCGCGTGTAACCAACGCACTTACCGCGGCCGTAGCACGTCTGTACCACGTCTAAACGCGTCTTAACCACGTCTTTATCACGTGTGCCACCCAGGTCACCCCCCGCTCTCGATTTTTGGAATCCAAAACCGTATGCCGCGTGTGATTGTTCTTAGCCCGTGTGGGCGCGGCTGGATCACGTCCATATCACGACCCAGATGCGTCCAACAGCGCTTGCTTCACGTTCACCACATTTTTCGCCGTGAGACGTGCGCGATGCGCCCGCGAAGGCCATTGTGACCGGGCCTTAAGGTGGGTGGATAAGGTGGGTAGGTGGGTGGGTGGATAAGGTGGGTAGGTGGGTGGATATGGTGGGTGAGTGAATGGGTGGGTGGGTAAGTTGGGTGGGTGGGTAAGGTGGGTGGATGGATGGTTGGATGGGTAGGTGGATGGGTAAATAGGTAGGTGGGTGGATTTGTGGGTGGGTGGATAAGGTGGGTGAGTGGGTGGGTGGATAGGTAGGTGGGTAGGTAGGTATATGTATGTAACGTGTGTGTGTTGGGGGGGGGGGTTGTATGTATGTGTGTATTTTATGTATGTGAATGTGTGTGCGTGTGTGTTGTGTGTGCGGGGCGTGCGTGTAAGCAAGCAAGCCGGTACAAGTCTTTCCCCGCCGCCATTTTGTGGACGCACACTCACTCTCTCTCCCTCTCTCTCTTTCTCTCTCTCTCATATATATAATACCTGAATATAATACATAATATATAAAGAAATACATATGGGTATTAATAACCTTACATAACTATCAAATGCACCACCTCCACCACCACCATCACCACCACCACCATACTCACCTTATAGTAAAAACACCAACACTGCTATATTCTCTTCAATAAACTAATAAATCACTTATCTACGCCAATAAGGCTTAAATAAACTGTCTAACCCAGGAGGAAGAGCGCCCCACCCCCTTCCCTATGAACCCTGGGGATGACTGACATCTTGGTCCACTTTTTCGGTAAATCACGAGATCCTTGTCGTTTCTTTAGGATATAAATTATTATCATTTTACTTAATATTTAACAGTATTACGATGTCTATAGCGATATTTGGTACTAGAATATTTTAGGAACATTATGTTTAGTGTTAAATGCGTCACCAGGCGGTATTAAGTAGAAAAATAATGAAAGTTATTAAGGAAATTAAATTAAAATGAAAGGGTGCAGGAAGCCATTAAAATTACCAACCTTGCAAAAAATACCAAATCGCCTTTTCATTAATTACTTGCTATAAACTATCAATTACACATCACTAACACACCAAAATAACTAAGTATTAATTTTTAAACAAAGAATATATACCAAAACCAAAATACTAACGAAATAAAAAATGTTAATATGACGTAATGTTGTGCAGCCTGACATTGCACCATAACACACTATATCACCCTTTTATATGCCAATTCTTCTCCACCCGATGCTATTTCCTTACCATACATATTAAATGATGATCAGTGCATGCCTGTGAACCCTCTAAATGCGTGTCTATGCATTATTATAGCTTAAAAATGCCTAAAACTGTCGCCTACCCAACGCTACCTGCCCATGTCGCCATACTGTCTCTATTAGGCCATTTACTTCTCAACCCGATGGCATTTCCTTACCAGACATGCTAAATAATGATCACGAAACATCTAAGTAACCTCTACATGTCTGTAAATAACTGTATATGCATTAATATATCCTTAAAATCCCTAAAACAGTAGCCTACCCAACGCTACCTTTTTCATGTCGCCATACTGTCTTTATTTAGGCCATTACTTCTCAACCCGATGGCATTTCCTTACCAGCCATGTCAAATAATAAACACTGAATACCCGAGAACCTTCTACATGTCTTTAAATAACTGTATATGCCTTAATATATCCTTAAAAATCCCTAACAACAGTAGCCTACCAACGCTACCTTTTTCATGTCGCCATACTGTCTTATTTTAAGCCAATACTTCACACCCCGATGGCATTTCCTTACCAGACATGTTAAGTAATGATCAAGAAACATCTAAGTAACCTCTACAAGTGTTTATATAACTGTATATGCATTAATATAGCATCAAAATGCCTAAAAAGGAATCTTACTCATCGCACCACAAATTTTTACTCCGCCATATTTACTCATCGCAGCCTATTATAATGACATCATATTATCTCATTTAATAGGCCATTTATGTTCCTTCTGTTAACATTTCCTTGCTTGCCAGGATAAATAATGTATAAAATGAATACTTACAGCGCCTTCATAAGTGTGTTAGAACATCATTACATCATACATATGCGTTAAACCGTAGCTTACTCTGCCAAGCCTGACAACATGGATTTTATTTTTTTATTTCTTCCTAATACGTCGCTTCATCCTTACTTCTAATATTAGATAATGAACTTTAATACCTGTGACACCTGTAAAAAACATGTATCATTAGTAATTAAATGTATACGGCTAAA
>JACEEZ010020791.1:7500-30000 GCA_016584305.1 Chionoecetes opilio
GCATTTCCTTACCAGACATGCTAAATAATGATCACGAAACATCTAAGTAACCTCTACATGTCTGTAAATAACTGTATATGCATTAATATATCCTTAAAATCCCTAAAACAGTAGCCTACCCAACGCTACCTTTTTCATGTCGCCATACTGTCTTTATTTAGGCCATTACTTCTCAACCCGATGGCATTTCCTTACCAGCCATGTCAAATAATAAACACTGAATACCCGAGAACCTTCTACATGTCTTTAAATAACTGTATATGCCTTAATATATCCTTAAAATCCCTAAAACAGTAGCCTACCCAACGCTACCTTTTTCATGTCGCCATACTGTCTTATTTTAAGCCAATACTTCACACCCCGATGGCATTTCCTTACCAGACATGTTAAGTAATGATCAAGAAACATCTAAGTAACCTCTACAATGTGTTTAATAAAATGTATATGCATTAATATAGCATCAAAATGCCTAAAAGGAATCTTACTCATCGCACCACAAATTTTTACTCCGCCATATTTACTCATCGCAGCCTATTATAATGACATCATATTATCTCATTTAATAGGCCATTTATGTTCCTTCTGTTAACATTTCCTTGCTTGCCAGGATAAATAATGTATAAAATGAATACTTACAGCGCCTTCATAAGTGTGTTAGAACATCATTACATCATACATATGCGTTAAACCGTAGCTTACTCTGCCAAGCCTGACAACATGGATTTTATTTTTTTATTTCTTCCTAATACGTCGCTTCATCCTTACTTCTAATATTAGATAATGAACATTTAATACCTGTGACACCTGTAGAAACATGTATCATTAGTATTAAATGTATACGGCTAAAATCTCTAGGTTACTGATAGCCTATAAATATATTCGCCCTATTTCTATTTATTTTAGAGCTTTTATATATTTAGAGTCTATAGATATCTTGAGCCTATAGGTATTATATAGAGCCTACATCTATTATTTAAAGCCTATAGACATTATTTAGAGGCTATACATATTTAGAGTCTATAGATATCTTGAGCCTATAGGTATTATATAGAGCCTACATCTATTATTTAAAACCTATAGACAGTATTTAGAGCCTATAGATATCTTGAGCCTATAGGTATTATATAGAGCCCAATCTATTATTTTAAACTATAGACAGTATTTAGAGCTATAGATATCTGAGCTATGGTTATATAGAGCCTACACTATTATTAAAGCATAGACATATTTAGAGCCTATAGATATCTTGAGCCTATAGGTATTATAAGAGCCTACATCTATTATTTAAAACCTATAGACATTATATAGAGCTTATATATATTAGAGCCTATAGATATCTTGAGCCTATAGGTATTATATAGAGCCTACATCTATTATTTAAAGCCTATAGACATTATTTAGAGCTTATATATATTTAGAGCCTATAGGTATCTTGAGCCTATAGGTATTATATAGAGCCTACATCTATTATTAAAGCCTATAGACATTATTTAGAGCTTATATATATTTAGAGCCTAATATATTGAGCCTATAGGTATTATATAGAGCCTACATCTATTATTTAAAACCTATAGACATTATTTAAAGCCTTTATATATTTAGAGCCTATAGGTATCTTGAGCCTATAGGTATTATATAGAGCCTACATCTATTATTTAAAGCCTATAGACATTATTTAGAGCCTATATATATTTAGAGCCTATAGGTATCTTGAGCCTATAGGTATTATATAGAGCCTACAAATTCTATTATTTAAAGACCTATAGACATTATTTTAAGAGTCCTATATAATATTTAGAGCCTATAGGTATCTTGAGCCTATAGGTATTATATAGAGCCTACATCTATTAATTATTCAAAGCCTATAGACATTATTTAGAGCCTATACGTATTAAGGCCTATAGATATTTTCGCCCTATTTATTTTTTTCATATATTTTTTAAGGCCAATTCTTGCTAATGTGATGTTTTCTTATATGACAAGTTACTTCATGAATATTTGAAGTCTCTAACACTTATTCAGGCATGTGTGATCCTATAAATAGTAGTAGTAGTAGTAGTTATAGTAGTAGTAGTAGTAGAAGTGATGGTAATAGTAATAGTAATAGTAGTAGTAGTAGTAGTAGTGGTAATAGTAGTAGTAGTAGTAGTAGGGTAGTAGTAGTGGTAGTTATAGAGATAGTAGTTATAGTAGTAGTAGTAGTAGTAGTAGTAGTAGTAATAGTAGTAGTAGTAGTTATAGTAGTAGTAGTTATAGTAGTAGGAATGGTGGTAGCAGTAGTTATAGTAGTAGTAGTTATAGTAGTAATACTAGTTATAGTAGTAATAGTAGTAGTATAGTAGTAATAGTAGTAGTAATAGTGGTAGTTATAGTAGTAGTAGTAGTAAGAGTAGTAGTAGTAAGAGTAGTAGTAGTAGTAATAGTAATAGTAGTAGTAGTAGTAGTAGTTATGGTAGTAGTAGTAGTAGTAGTAGTAGTAGTAGTAGTAGTAGTAGTAGTAGTAGTAGTAGTAGTAGTTATAGTAGTGGTAATAGTAGTAGTAGTAGTAGTAGTAGTAGTAGTTATAGTAGTGGTAATAGTAGTAGTGGTAATAGTAGTAGTAGTAGTAGTAGTAGTAGTAGTAGTAGTAGTAGTAGTAGTAGTAGTAGTAGTAGTAGTAGTAGTAGTAGTTATAGTAGTGGTAATAGTAGTGGTAATAGTGGTAATAGTAGTAGTAGTAGTAGTAGTAGTAGTAGTAGTAGTAGTAGTAGTAGTAGTAGTAGTAGTAGTAGTAGTAGTAGTAGTAGTAGTAGTAGTAGTAGTAGTAGCCTCCTGTATAGCCTAAACATGTGATTACTCTAGTGTTATATATCTATCTATATCTATATCTATAGTATTATATTACTCTAGCTTTGATGCTACTCTAATTGAAGTCATTTTATTCATAGACATTTTATTTCATATATATATCATTCAAAGGCTTACGTGTTCTAGACCAATTTATATATTATCAAACTTATCCATATATTTAATGTATCTTATATTATTAACCCTGTATTAACACACACACACGCACACGCACGCACGCACGCACGCACACACACACACGCACACGCACACCAGTGAATAATGATCTAAGTCATGATTAATAAATAAACTTTATTATTAACTTTGGTGTAAAAATATCAGGTATCTTTATTTCCTGACTCGTCTCTCATAGTTGCCTTTAAATCGGTGCATCATTCCCTTTGTGTGGAGGAAAATGTGTTGTTCTCTCTCTCTCTCTCTCTCTCTCTCTCTCTCTCTCTCTCTCTCTCTCCTCTCTCTCTCTCTCTCTCTCTCTCTCTCTCTCTCTCCTCTCTCTCTCTCTCTCTCTCTCTCTCTCTCTCTCTCTCTCTCTCTCTCTCTCTCTCTCTCTCTCTCTCTCTCTCTCTCATACTAGTTTGTTTTACTAATACTAAATCTTACTACTAATGCTAATACTAATACTTTACTACTAAATACTTATCTATCTGTTGTTTTTAATTCCTCATATACCTAACATAACTATAAATCACTGTTTACTCTAAGTCAATGCCGTTCCACACACTCTCTTACCTTAAGATTATATATATATTTTTTTAATTTTTTTATTGCTCTTAAGATCACTATATTTATTCTTTTACAGCAAGCTTCTATCAATACTTTCCCACCAACACATCACAACATCCTCCTCTTCCTTCTCCTCCTACTCCTCCTCCTCCTCTTCCTGCTCCTCCTACTCCTTCTCTTCCTAGTCTCCATGCCCACACATTATCTTCCTCTTCCTCCTCCTTCTTCTCCTCCTCCTCTTCTCAAACCACACAGTCTTTCTTCTCTACTACTTCTCAAACCACACAGTCTTTCTTCTCTACTACTTCTCAAACCACACAGTCTTTCTTCTCTACTACTTCTCAAACCACAGTCTTTCTTCTCTACTACTTCTCAAACCACACAGTCTTTCTTCTCTATAATTACTTCTCAAACCACACAGTCTTCCTTCTCTACTACTTCTCAAACCACACAGTCTTTCTTCTCTACTACTTCTCAACCACAGTCTTTCTTCTCTACTACTTCTAAAACACACAGTCTTTCTTCTCTATTACTTCTCAAACCACACAGTCTTTCTTCTCTTCCTCTTGCTCAAACATACAGTCTTCTTCTCTACTACTTCTCAAACCACACAGTCTTTCTTCTCTACTACTTACCACACAGTCTTTCTTCTCTACTACTTCTCAAACCACACAGTCTTTCTTCTCTACTACTTCTCAAACCACACAGTCTTTCTTCTCTTCCTCTTCTCAAACCACACAGTCTTCCTTCTCCTCCTCTCCCTCCTACCCACACCTTGCCTGCTCATCTTCCTCCTCCCAACACCTCGCCTCCTTCTTCTGCTCCTCTTCCTCCTTTAAGTCTCCTTCCCACACCTTTTCTTCCTACTCCTCCTCATCTTCCCTTTCTCAGTCTCCTATCCACACCTTGCCTGCTCCTTCTCCTTCTCTTCCTTCTACTCATCTTTTCTTTCTTCTACTCATCTTACTCTCCCTCCTTCCAGTCTCCTCCTTCTCATACTCCTCTTCCACCTCCTCCTTCTCATCCTCCTCTTCCTCTTCCTCCCCAGCCCTCGCCTCCTCAATACAAGCCATCAGCGGGCAGCCAACACGCGTAATGACCGCCAGACGGCCTCATGCCAGCCAGGTGCTCCCATAGCACAACACCTGCACGGAATCAGGCACCCACACCCACCCAACAGCCACCCACAGCCACCCAACAGCCACCCACGCCCTCCAACAGCCACCCACAGCCACAGCACACAGCACCCACAGGTGTTATTTGTAAGGGTATCTCTGTAACCCACGCACACACACACACACTTTCCTATACACACACACACACACACACACACACAGACCCCCCCCACACCCTTACACCCACCCACACCCACACAGACCTCCCCCAACCCCCTACCCCACACACAGACCCCCCTTCACACACACACACACGCTTCCTAGCTGCTATGGACCGTCGGCTGCTATGTACCGGCTGCTTTGTACCAATGCTTTGGCTTATATGTACCATTGCAGGGCTGCTATGTACCGGCTGCTTTGTACCACTGCTTTGGCTTATATGTACCATTGCAGGGCTGCTATGTACCGGCTGCTTTGTACCACTGCTTTGGCTTATATGTACCCATTGCAGGCTGCTATGTACCGGCTGCTTTGTACCACTGCTTTGGCTTATATGTACCATTGCAGGGCTGCTATGTACCGGCTCTTATGTACCAATGCTTTGGCTTATATGTACCATTGCAGGGCTGCTATGTACCGGCTGCTTTGTACCAATGCTTTGGCTTATATGTACCATTGCAGGGCTGCTATGTACCGGCTCTTATGTACCAATGCTTTGGCTTATATGTACCATTGCAGGGCTGCTATGTACCGGCTGCTTTGTACCACTGCTTTGGCTTATATGTACCATTGCAGGGCTGCTATGTACCGGCTGCTTTGTACCACTGCTTTGGCTTATATGTACCATTGCAGGGCTGCTATGTACCGGCTGCTTTGTACCAATGCTTTGGCTTATATGTACCATTGCAGGGCTGCTATGTACCGGCTGCTTTGTACCAATGCTTTGGCTTATATGTACCATTGCAGGGCTGCTATGTACCGGCTCTTATGTACCACTGCTTTGGCTTATATGTACCATTGCAGGGCTGCTATGTACCGGCTGCTTTGTACCACTGCTTTGGCTTATATGTACCATTGCAGGGCTGCTATGTACCGGCTGCTTTGTACCACTGCTTTGGCTTATATGTACCATTGCAGGGCTGCTATGTACCGGCTGCTTTGTACCACTGCTTTGGCTTATATGTACCATTGCAGGGCTGCTATGTACCGGCTGCTTTGTACCAATGCTTTGGCTTATATGTACCATTGCAGGGCTGCTATGTACCGGCTGCTTTGTACCACTGCTTTGGCTTATATGTACCATTGCAGGGCTGCTATGTACCGGCTGCTTTGTACCACTGCTTTGGCTTATATGTACCATTGCAGGGCTGCTATGTACCGGCTCTTATGTACCAATGCTTTGGCTTATATGTACCATTGCAGGGCTGCTATGTACGGCTCTTATGTACCACTGCTTTGGCTTATATGTACCATTGCAGGGTCTGCTATGTACCGGCTGCTTTGTACCAATGCTTTGGCTTATATGTACCATTGCAGGGCTGCTATGTACCGGCTGCTTTGTACCACTGCTTTGGCTTATATGTCCCATTGCAGGGCTGCTATGTACCGGCTCTTATGTACCACTGCTTTGGCTTACATGTACCATTGCAGGGCTGCTATGTACCGGCTGCTTTGTACCACTGCTTTGGCTTATATGTACCATTGCAGGGCTGCTATGTACCGGCTGCTTTGTACCAATGCTTTGGCTTACATGTACCATTGCAGGGCTGCTATGTACCGGCTGCTTTGTACCACTGCTTTGGTCTTATATGTACCATTGCAGGGCTGCTATGTACCGGCTGCTTTGTACCACTGCTTTGGCTTATATGTACCATTGCAGGGCTGCTATGTACCGGCTGCTTTGTACCAATGCTTTGGCTTATATGTACCATTGCAGGGCTGCTATGTACCGGCTGCTTTGTACCAATGCTTTGGCTTATATGTACCATTGCAGGGCTGCTATGTCCGGCTGCTTTGTACCACTGCTTTGGCTTATATGTACCATTGCAGGGCTGCTATGTACCGGCTGCTTTGTACCACTGCTTTGGCTTATATGTACCATTGCAGGGCTGCTATGTACCGCTGCTTTGTACCAATGCTTTGGCTTTATGTACCATTGCAGGGCTGCTATGTACCGGCTGCTTTGTACACATGCTTTGGCTTACTATGTACCATTGCAGGGCTGCTATGTACCGGCTGCTTTGTACCCACTGCTTTGGCTTACATGTACCATTGCAGGGCTGCTATATACCGGCTGCTTTGTACCAATGCTTTGGCTTATATGTACCATTGCAGGGCTGCTATGTACCGGCTGCTTTGTACCAATGCTTTGGCTTATATATACCATTGCAGGGCTGCTATGTACCGGCTGCTTTGTACCAATGCTTTGGCTTATATGTACCATTGCAGGGCTGCTATGTACCGGCTGCTTTGTACCAATGCTTTGGCTTATATGTACCATTGCAGGGCTGCTATGTACCGGCTGCTTTGTACCACTGCTTTGGCTTATATGTACCATTGCAGGGCTGCTATGTACCGGCTGCTTTGTACCACTGCTTTGGCTTATATGTACCATTGCAGGCTGCTATGTACCGGCTGCTTTGTACCAATGCTTTGGCTTATATGTACCATTGCAGGGCTGCTATGTACCGGCTGCTTTGTACCAATGCTTTGGCTTATATGTACCATTGCAGGGCTGCTATGTACCGGCTGCTTTGTACCAATGCTTTGGCTTATATGTACCATTGCAGGGCTGCTATGTACCTGCTGCTTTGTACCACTGCTTTGGCTTATATGTACCATTGCAGGGCTGCTATGTACCGGCTGCTTTGTACCAATGCTTTGGCTTATATGTACCATTGCAGGGCTGCTATGTACCGGCTGCTTTGTACCAATGCTTTGGCTTATATGTACCATTGCAGGGCTGCTATGTACCGGCTGCTTTGTACCACTGCTTTGGCTTACATGTACCATTGCAGGGCTGCTATGTACGGCTCTTATGTACAATGCTTTGGCTTACATGTACCATTGCAGGGCTGCTATGTACCGGCTGCTTTGTACCACTGCTTTGGCTTTACATGTACCATTGCAGGGCTGCTATGTACCGGCTCTTATGTACCAATGCTTTGGCTTACTGTACCATTGCAGGGCTGCTATGTACCGGCTGCTTTGTACCAATGCTTTGGCTTATATGTACCATTGCAGGGCTGCTATGTACCGGCTGCTTTGTACCACTGCTTTGGCTTATATGTTACCATTGCAGGGCTGCTATGTACCGGCTGCTTTGTACCACTGCTTGGCTTATATGTACCATTGCAGGGCTGCTATGTACCGGCTGCTTTGTACCACTGCTTTGGCTTATATGTACCATTGCAGGGCTGCTATGTACCGGCTGCTTTGTACCAATGCTTTGGCTTATATGTACCATTGCAGGGCTGCTATGTACCGGCTGCTTTGTACCAATGCTTTGGCTTACATGTACCATTGCAGGGCTGCTATGTACCGGCTGCTTTGTACCACTGCTTTGGCTTATATGTACCATTGCAGGGCTGCTATGTACCGGCTCTGCTTTGTACCACTGCTTTGGCTTATATGTACCTTACAGGGCTGCTATGTACCGGCTGCTTTGTACCAATGCTTTGGCTTATATGTACCATTGCAGGGCTGCTATGTACCGGCTGCTTTGTACCACTGCTTTGGCTTATATGTACCATTGCAGGGCTGCTATGTACCGGCTGCTTTGTACCACTGCTTTGGCTTACATGTACCATTGCAGGGCTGCTATGTACCGGCTCTTATGTACCACTGCTTTGGCTTATATGTACCATTGCAGGGCTGCTATGTACCGGCTCTTATGTACCACTGCTTCAGCTTTTATATACCGAACAGGGCTACTATTTACCGGCTACAGTTGATTCGGGCCGCCATTGAATCAGGTCGCCTATATTAAATGCATACCAAGCATGCACTTATGCATAACCTTATAGGTTTTAATGAAACCTAACCTAACCTTAACCACAAAGTATACCTAACCTAACCTAACCTAACCTTAACCACAAAGTATACCTAACCTAACCTAACCTTAACCACAAAGTGTACCTAACCTAACCTTAACCACAAAGTATACCTAACCTAACCTTACCACAAAGTATACCTAACCTAACCTTAACCACAAAGTATACCTAACCTAACCTAACCTAACCTAACCTTAACCACAAAGTATACCTAACCTAACCTTAACCACAAAGTATACCTAACCTAACCTTAACCACAAAGTATACCTAACCTAACCTTAACCACAAAGTATACCTAACCTAACCTAACCTTAACCACAAAGTATACCTAACCTAACCTAACCTTAACCACAAAGTATACCTAACCTAACCTTAACCACAAAGTATACCTAACCTAACCTAACCTTAACCACAAAGTATACCTAACCTAACCTTAACCACAAAGTATACCTAACCTAACCTTAACCACAAAGTATACCTAACCTAACCTTAACCACAAAGTATACCTAACCTAACCTTAACCACAAAGTATACCTAACCTAACCTTAACCACAAAGTATACCTAACCTAACCTAACCTTAACCACAAAGTATACCTAACCTAACCTTAACCACAAAGTATACCTAACCTAACCTAACCTTAACCACAAAGTATACCTAACCTAACCTAACCTTAACCACAAAGTATACCTAACCTAACCTTAATCACAAAGTATACCTAACCTAACCTAACCTTAACCACAAAGTATACCTAACCTAACCTTAACCACAAAGTATACCTAACCTAACCTAACCTTAACCACAAAGTATACCTAACCTAACCTAACCTTAACCACAAAGTATACCTAACCTAACCTAACCTTAACCACAAAGTATACCTAACCTAACCTTAATCACAAAGTATACCTAACCTAACCTAACCTAACCATAGCAGCCGCTGATGGTCCACAGCATCCGCGGTGCATAGCAGCCTTGGATGGAACATAGCAGCCACCAGTGGTACATATCAGCCGCTGGAACATAGCAGCCAACGGTACATAGAGGCCTGTTCCCACACACACAGACCCTTCCCTTTACACGCACACATACTCACATATAGGCGCCCCCCCTCTAATATACTGGCATAGGCCTAAACACGGGGTAGGCCTGGTTCCTGGGACACTAACAGACATACATTACCTACATAACACCAAATTATAGACGTCAGAACTCATCTTTCCTCTCTCTCTACAGCCATCACAGCCAATATTTCACCTATTTGAGTGTATTTTCGGGTTTGTGCATTGATATTCTCCCTATTTACCTTTGCTCAGCCTTGCATACAGCCAGTAATGCCGTGTTATAAGGCTATCAATGCTCCCATAGCCATGAACAACCCCCGCGGCCCCAACATGTAAACACGCTGTGACGTCACAGCTGTGACGTCACAGGCGGCGGCTTACCGGCAGCCCAGCTCCCTATCCCTTACTAAACCAAAACACATCAAATACATAATATAATGATTAAATCAACACGGATATAGTAAAATATAGTTAAATAGGACACAATAAGCCTAAAAAAACAATGAAATAAATAGGAATTAATGAAATATTGGGTATCAAAATATGCCCGAAAAAAGCGCAAATTTACCACAACACAGATCGACTTTTTAATAAAGGTTCTATAATTCGTGAAAAAATATGGGTAAATACTACATGAATTGTGTATCTTATAAACAGTAACAGATCCTAGTTCAGTGTTTGAACCATGGAGCCATACACGTTTTGTTTTTTCGATAATTTGACCCTTTCAACCACATTAGTCAGATGTATTCCTCCAGTAAACACACGAAAAACACGTCACATAGGCACACACAGACACCCTGCGGCTGTAGGCATAGCAAATCACACACAAATAACCTCACAGCTCATTCAGAAGGAGGAACAAGGATGACGTAAAATTTTAAATAAATACCCCTTAAAATAAAAAAACTGAATACAGCCACCAAGCTCGCGATATATACATAAAACGATGGGGAAATATTGAAATATATTAAAATACACAAAAATCCCCCTATTTGAAGTGTAAAAAAAGAATTATCAACAAAATACGCTAAAATCAACGGGATTACTAAACGATTGCATCCTATTTCTTTTGCGTAGGCCTTAAATCTCGGAGACTTTTATATGAAAAGTCTTAAAAAGAGCTGGTGTTTTGAACAAGGTAATGCAATCCCATATCAGTGCACGAATAAAAAAGCAAGTATTCGTTATAAATACGTAATCGATACCTCGTAACCTCAGAATTCCCATGAGCCAATCAGCGGCCTGGCTACTCTGTCAGCCAATCAGCGTTCAGGACCCAGCTGGGCGGCCGTGCTTACTTTTCTTATCCAAGATATACAGACGCATTTAAGAGTAAATCAGGTGAGATTTACCCTTAAATACCCTATTGATGGCATATTAGTGATGATAAGAGTATTGTGAAGTGATAAATATAGGTTGAACGATAATATATTGCCGAAAATAGGCTCAAATAGGCTGTGATTGCTGCCGAGAGGGATGAAGGGTGATTTTTTACGTCTATGATTTCGTGTTATGTAGGTTATGTATGTCTGTTAGTGTCCCAGGAACAAGGCCTACCCCGTGTTTAGGCCTATGCCAGCCTATTTTAGCTCTATGCCAGTATATTAAGAGGGGAGGGGGGCGCCTATATGTGTGTGTGGGGTCTGTGTGTGTGTGTGGTCGGGGTCTGTGTGTGTGTGTGGTCGGGGTCTGTGTGTGGGGGGGGGGTATGTGTGTGTGGGGGGTCTGTGTGTGTGGGGGGGTCTGTGTGTGTGTGTGGTCGGGGTCTGTGTGTGTGTGGGGGGGTATGTGTGTGTGGGGGGGTCTGTGTGTGTGTGGGGGGGTCTGTGTGTGTGTGTGTGGTCGGGGTCTGTGTGTGTGGGTGGGTGTGTGTGTGGGGGGGGTCTGTGTGTGTGTGGGTTACAGGGAGTTTCGTACACAAGCTGTTTCGTACCCAGGTTTTGTTAGTTGTTTCGTACACAGATTTTGAGTTTACACAGATTTTGAGTTTTTTCGTACATACCTGGTGTTATTTCGTAACTGTAGTAGTCAAGTTCAACTCTGAGCTTAGTGTACGAAACGACTATGGTTTCATATAGACCAAAGGCTGATTCACACTATACCTAACGTACCGGACCGGCAAAATATTCTTCAAAGATAAACATAAGAACATAAGAAAGTAAGGAAGTTACAAGAGGCCGTGAGACCTACACCAGATAGTTCCTGTTGCCTAAGTTCTGCGCCCGCATCTCATATTTCCACCATCACATTAATATAGTTTATTCCCCACCTCTAAAACAGCTAAAATACCATCAAGAATCTTATATATCCAAAAAGTACGATTTAAATACACATTTAACCAACTCCTGGGACATCGTATTTCTCCCTTCCTTCACCCCCGCGCCTGCCTGGGTCTCGCTGTCAACACGGCCAACCACTCGTACCCCCGCAGCGACATTTTCCTCCCCGCTGCCCTGCCTCCCTTTGCACTCCCTCACACAGTCTTATAAGTAACTTGATATATATCCCTACTTGCTGCCTTTGTTCGCTTGCTTCTAATACTCATAGCGAATACACATAGTTTCTCAAATACTAGTAAAATACCCGTTATAAAAAGTGTGTAGAATTGTACCTTCCTTCTCTTCTCACTTCACAGTCTTATAAGTAACTGTATCTTTGTTCCTGCTTACTGCCTTTGTTCACTTTTTCCAATACTCATAGATAATACACGCAAGTATCTCAAATAATTGTAAAATGTCTGTTTTTAAGTAGCGTATGGTTACTACCTTAATTATATGATGCCTCGCCTCTCGCTTCACAGTCTTAAGAGTAACTAATTCTCTGTTCTTACTTGCTGCCTTTGTTCACTTGTTCTAATACTTATAGCGAATACACGTAACTCTCTCAAATAATAGTAAAATAACTGTTTTAATTAAGAAGTGTGTAGAACTGTACCTTAAAGGATGCCTCGCCTCTCACTAAACAGTCTTAAAGAGTAACTAGTTCTCTGTTCTTACTTGCTGCCTTTGTTCACTTGTTCTAATACTTATAGCGAATACATGTAGTCTTGTAAATAACAGTAAAATGTCTGTTTTTAAGAAGCGTATGGAACTGCCTTAAAGGATGCCTCGCCTCTCACTTCACAGTCTTAAGAGTAACTAGTTCTCTGTTCTTACTTGCTATCTTTGTTCACTTGTTCTAATACTTATAGCGAATACACGTAGTCTTGTAAATAACTGTTTTTAAGAAGCGTATGGAACTACCTTAAAGGATGCCTCGCCTCTCACTTCACAGTCTTAAGAGTAACTAGTTCTCGTTCTTATTGCTATCTTGTCCTTGTTGGGAATACTTGGAACTATCCTTCAGCTTGACTGAAATGAACTACCGCACTGTATTGTATGCTTATTGTACTTCACAGTCTTAAGAGTAACTAGTTCTCTGTTCTTACTTGTTATCTTACTTACTTACTTTGCTTGCTTACTTACTATCTATCTTACTTAAAACACTTGTCCTAATAGCTAATACACGTAACTCTCTCAAATAATAGTAAAATAGACTGTTTTAATTAAGAAGTGTAGAACTGTACCTTAAATGATGCCTCGCCTCTCACTTCACAGTCTTAAAAGCAACTGCACCTCTTCTCTCCTCGCTGTCTCTGTTCCTTAACTCTTAGAGGGTACAGCTAAGTCTTGTAAATGTAGTGAAGTGTTTGTTTCAAGAAGTGTTTAAGAGATGAAGCGTGTTGAAGTGTGTGTTGATGTACCTGAAATACGTACCTGGTGTTGCTCCTTGTATGGTTGCATGGTAGTGGTGGTGGTGGTGGCCTGGTTGTGGTTGTGGTTGGTGGTGGATTTGAGACGTGCGGTTCCAGTGTTGTTCCAAGATTTAGTTGTTTATGAGTGAAGCAGTGGTTCGAGAAATAGTGAAGCTCGAACGAAGCAAAATTTAACTACCTTGTTTAACGAGTCAATCTCTTTCTCTCTAGCATTTCCTTTCTCCTTTTCTCCCTTGACCATTTCTCTCTCTCTGTCTCTCTCTCTCTCTCTCTCTCTCTCTCGCTCTCTCTCTCTCTCTCTCTCTCTCCTCTCTCTTGACCTCTCTCTCTCTCTCTCTCTCTCTCTCGCAGCATTCCTTTCTCCTTCTTCCTTGCCTCTCTCTCTTTCTTCTCTCTCTCTCTCTCTCTCTCTCTCTCTCTCTCTCTCTCTCTCTCTCTCTCTCTCTCTCTCTCTCTCTCTCTCTCTGTCTCTCTCTCTCTCTCTTTCTCGTAAGCATTTCCTTTCTCCTTTCCTTCCTTGACCATCTCTCTCTTTCTTTCTCTCTCTCTCTCTCTCTCTCTCTCTCTGTCTCTCTCTCTCTCCTTTCTCGTAACATTTCCTTCTCCTTCTCCTACCATCTCTCTCTCTCTCTCTCTCTCTCTCTCTCTCTCTCTCTCTCTCTCTCCTTCTCTCTCAGCTAAAATAACTAACTTTCTAAGAGGTAATTCAAACAACTTTTTTTTCTGTTACGCCTTTACTTTTTCTTCAACACAAGACACTTTCAGGTACAGATCACTAATAAAAACCGGGAGACAAACTGTACTGTACACTATAGAGCCACCAGGCGGGAGGGGGGGAAGGGGAAGGGGAAGGGGAAGGGGGAAGGGGGGGAAGAAGGGAAGGGGGAGGGGAAGGGGAAGGGGGGAAGAAGGGAAGGGGGAGGAATGAAAGGGGAAGACAGCCTGTACATTATATTCACCAGGCGGGAGATGGGGAGGGAAGGGAAGGGAAGGGGAACAGAGGGTAAAGGAAGGGGGAAAGAGGGAAGGGGAAGAGAGGGTAAAGGAAGGGAAGGGGGAAGGGAAGGGGGAAGGGCGGGGGCTCTCTCTCTCTCTCTCACAGATTACCAGGAGAGAGAGGGGGCGAGAGGGCGAGAGGAAGGGGAGAGGGTGAGAAGGGGAAATGAATGAAGGGGAAGGGGAATGGAAGGAAGGGGGAAAGGTTAGGGAGGGGAAAGAAGGGGGAAGAAGGGGGAAGCAGGGGAAGCACTCCTCACCGCCTGCCTGCCTTGGAAGACGGACATAAGTGGTAAACAAAACAAATAACAGACCAATAAACAGACACCCGAGGATACCCATAGTCCCTCGCGCTGCCTCCTGCCGGGGAATGATATGACCACTGTTAGACTGTGGATATATATGACTTCCAACATGTCTGAGTGAACCTTTGAGACATCTAATTAACAGGAATGAACTAAGTTAAGAAATTTAGGCTCTAACGTAAAAAAAAAAAAAGGTCAGGTTAGAACTTATTATTTTTTTTTTCTACATCTCAAAAAACCTAACCAAGGCACAAAAAAAAAGGTACTATTTTAAAAGTTATTAATTAAGTGATCAGGTTAGAACTTATTATATTTTTTTTTTTTACATCTCAAAGGACTGGCCAAGGGCAATAACTAAAATAAAGAAACAAAGGAATTAATGAAGTGGTCAGGTTAGAACGCATATTTTTTTTTTTTTTTTACTTTATATCTCAAAAGGACTGGCCAAGGGTAGAAAAATAAGTAAAAAAGTAACAAAAATCCCGCTACTTTTCTTCACTTTACATTTCAAAGGACTGGCCAAGGGTGAAAAAAAAAGTAACAAAAATCCCGCCACTTTTCTTCACTTTACATTTCAAAGGACTGGCCAAGGGTAGAAAAAAAAGTTAAAAAGTAACAAAAATCCCGCTACTTTTTTTCACTTAACATTTCAAAAGGTGTAAAATAAGTAAAAAAGTAACAAAATTCCCGCTACTTTTCTTAACTTTATATTTCAAAGGACTGGCCAAGGATAGAAAAAAAAGTAAAAAAGTAACAAAAATCCCGCTAAATTATTTCATCACTTAACCCCTTCACGCCCAGATCTTTCCTTTGTTATATAAAAAATCGTCTGTTGTTAGCCATAAAATTACGAAAAGTAACTTAATATACCAAATAAGTTAGTGGACAAGGATACTAAACAGGTCATAGCTATAAAATATTGCTTATGTTATGTTAACTAAAAATCGTCTAATGGTACCCAAATTACAATGGAAATTACGCTCTGGGTCTCAAGGGGTTAACATTTCAAAGGACTGGCCAAGGGTGAACAAAAAGTAATAATAATCCCGCTACCCTACACAAAAGTTTGGCTGAGGAGAATAATGACACTTAAGTAGTACATAAGGGCAGTACACTTAAATAGTACTATGTTATATATGTACAGGGAGATATGTACAGTACACCCTCACTCTATAGTCTGTGTTGTATAGTTAACATGTATAGTTAGTTACATAATATTTATAGTATTGTAATTGGCATCTTGATAATCACCGCAAAAAAAAAGTTAGACTCCTTAACACACATTTTTGTTCTTATTATCCATTAAAAAAAATTGGCATAGTTCTTAACATTTTTTTCCTTATAATCCATTGCCCAAAAAATGTTATAGTTCTCAAAAAAAATTCTTATAATCCAAAAAAAAAAAATATACTCCTTAACAA
This sequence comes from Chionoecetes opilio, assembly GCA_016584305.1. Classification (NCBI taxonomy): domain Eukaryota; kingdom Metazoa; phylum Arthropoda; class Malacostraca; order Decapoda; family Majidae; genus Chionoecetes; species Chionoecetes opilio. The sequence continues at coordinate 23,777 of JACEEZ010020791.1, forward strand.
ACATTTTTCTTCTTATAATCCATTGCAAAAAAAATGTTATAGTTCTCAAAAAAATTCTTATAATCCAAAAAAAAAAAATATACTCCTTAACAAACATTTTTCTTCTTATAATCCATTACCTAAAAAAAATTATTGTCCCTAACACATTTTTTTGTTCTTATGGTTATTACAAAACACATAACTCAGAAAGATGTCCTCCCAATATGGCACTGTTAAGTTATATCATGTTCCTTATGTTCTCCTCTCCCCCTATCGAGAACAACACTAAGGGGAGAACAGATGAAGAACAGAACATGTTCCTCCTACAGCGTCGCCTGCGTTATATTGTCAAGTTAGATAAACACAAAAATATTAAAAAACACAGAACATTTTTACTCGTCAGAAAATCTCTTCACGATAAATTTTCTTCAAGTCAAAAAAAAAAAGTCATCGTTTAAGAAAAAAAAAAAATAATGATCATAAAAAAATGACATCAGAATATTTTTACTCACCAGAAAATTTCTCTTGAGGATAATATTTTCTTAAGAGGAACGACTCGCGACCTCATGACGACCGAGGACGACTTGTACAGAGACACTCACGGGGCTCGAACCCTGGGTCAGTCCTCGCCCCGCAGGCACCGTGTGATGACGACCTGTACAGCGCACACCACGAGCCACACACACACATGCGCACACACACACACACACACACAGACATATGCACACACACACACACGCAGATAGAGAGAGAGAGAGAGAGAGAGAGAGAGAGAGAGAGAGAGAGAGAGAAGAGAGGAGAGAGAGAGAGAGAGAAGAGAGAGGAGGAGGAGAGAGAGGAGAGAGAGAGAGAGAGAGAGAGAGAGAGAGAGAGAGAGAGAGAGAGAGAGAGAGAGAGAGAAACAAAAAAATAAGAAAGAGGGAAGAATCATGTGTACCACCAAAAGTAAGCACGCACGCGCACGCACACACACACACACACACACACACACACACACACACACACACACACACACACACACACACACACACACACACACACACACACACACACACACACACACACACACACACACACACACACACACACACACACACACACACACACACACACACACACTAATCACCTTAATGTTAAGTTACCCACTAGGAAAAAGTACTTTGTAAACGAGACATTATCATTATTATTATCATTATTATTATTATTACGTACTATAAGAGGAAGGAAGGAGTCCACTTGGCTCTCTCTCTCTCTCTCTCTCTCTCTCTCTCTCTTCTCTCTCTTCTCTCTCTCTCTCTTCTCTCCTCTCTCTCTCTCTCTCTCTCTCTCTCACTTCAATGTCTGAGGAAGCCGGAACACTTTCAGGAAGAGGACGAAGAATATCAACACGGCCTCGACGACAACACCAAAGAAACCTCACACACACACACACACACACACACACACACACACACACACACACACACACACACACACACACACACACACACACACACACACAAAAAAAAAAATTGAAAACCAAAAATTACAAACACACACACACACACACACACACACACACACACACACACACACACACACACACACACACACACACACACACACACACCACACATCTACAGATAAGTAAACAAACTACAGCTGCGTCCTACACTTTTCTACAGGAGAGAAATAACACTAAGGAACAGCAGACACACTAATACCCAACATCTGGCGGTGTGATGTGGCGAGGTTAGTGATGATACCCAGGCTATGGCAAGGGTATACAGGGTAGGCAGGGTATACAGGGTGGGTAGGGTGATGCTCCATGCCCTGGGTAGCCTGGGGGATGGGGGGGAGGAGGAGGAGGCTGGCAGGAGGGATTCGAAGCCAAGGTTGGGTTTGTGCAGCATCTTGGTGGTCTGTGTGCCATGGCTGCGCTGAGACGCCTTGCGGTGCTCCTCGAAGTCCTTCTTGAGGGGCGTGGAGGCCTCTGTGTGGGGGGAGGGAGGGGGGAGGGAAGGGAAGGGAGAAGAGAATCAGAAAGGGGGTTGACAACGAACATCCTCCGCTAACTTATAACGAAGGTCAATTATTAAGGAAAATATGTTTGATGTAAGTGCGAATAAGAATGAACTCGATGTGACAAGACTTTCAGCGTCAAGCCTCAACCAGGAATAAATTAAATGAGAATAATTACACAAGAAGAGCTATTCTGGATGACAACACCTCAAGAAACACAATTAATAGTTCAAGTTTACGTTAATTTACTTAAGACACTTGAAATAAAATAACTTACATATCAAAATACGACAAAAAAACACATTAGTCGTTGATTGGTCAATAGAAGGGAAACAACGAGGAGCAATAACAGGCAGAATGTAAATATTAATAATGAATAATAATGATGTGTTTGAGATGGGAGGAAGTTTAGCGGATCCGAAAACAGTCTGGTTACAAAACACTCATCATTTTTTAGTCCCATATATGTGTTATTTTAATTTTTTTATATCAGTAATTCAGTTCCATTCCTATAGTGTTGTAGGCTATAGTAGGTGTATTGCTTATTATTGTATTATTTTTGCGGTCTATGCCTCCGGGCGAAATATAGTCATTAACCCCATGAGACCCAGAACGTAATTTCCATTGTAATTTGGGTGGGATATTAGACGATTTTTAGTGACTATAAGCAATATTTGATAGCTATGACCTGTTTATTATCCTTGTCCACTAACTAATTTGGTATATTCAGTTACTTTTCGTAATATTATGGCTCGACAACAAACAATTTTATGTAGCAAAGGAAAGATCTGGGCGTGAAGGGGTTAACGTTATTATTACTACATATTTACCATTTGCCTTGCTCCAGTTGACAGCCGGCAGCGAGGGTTTGCCGCCGCTGTTCCCTTTGTCCTCCAAACCTAAGGAAAGGGAAAAAAAACAAGACATATAAAGCACACCCACAACAACACCCATTATTCCGCAAAGTAAGACGTAATGACCCCCTTAACCCCTTCACACCCAGATCTTTCCTTTACTACATGAAATCGTCTGTTGTTAGCCATAAAACTACGAAAAAGTAACTAAATAAACCAAATTAGCTAATGGACAAGGATATTAAACAGGTCATATCTCTATAATATTGCTTATGTTCATTAAAATCGTCGAATGGTGGTTATATTACAATGGAAATTACGTTCTGGACCTCAAGGGGTTAACTCGTCTCAATTTACTCATCTCCTTATTTCTCTATTATCAACCATATTTTTCCTCCCCCATCACTCCTAGCCTTAATCTCTTCACCTATCCCTTCCCTTCACTCATTTATTTCCCCCCATCACTCCTAGCCTTACATCTCTCCACCTATCCCTTCCCTTCACTCATTTATTTCCCCCCATCACTCCTAGCCTTACACATCCTCCTTCTACCCTATCCTACTTCACTCTCAACTCTCATTTATTTTTCACACCCCATTCCACTCCTAGCCTTACATCTCTTCACCTATCCCTTCCCTTCGCTTTACTCTTTTTCCCCCATTTTCACTCCTAGCCTTCCCTTCACTTTTCTCTTTCCCTCATCATTTTCTCCTTTCCTTCAATCTTTTAAACCTACTCCCCTACCCTTCCCATCCCTTCCCTATCCATCCCATCCCCCCCTTCACTCACCTCCCTTGTTCAGCGCGTTACGGTTACTCTGCACCACGCCAGTATCAGACACCCGCACTACTTGTATACCCTTCCCTCCCCCATCCATCCCATCCCATCCATCCATCCCATCCCTTCCCTTCCCTTCCCTTCCCATCCCTTCCCATCCTTCCCTTCCTTCCCTTTCCCTTCCCTTTCCCTTCACTTTCCCTTCCCTTCCCTTCCCGTCCTTCCCTTCCCTTCTCCTTCCCTTCCCTTCCCTTCCCTTCCCTTCCCATCTTCCCTTCCCTTCCCTTCCCTTCCCTTCCCTTCCCTTCCCTTTCCCTTCCCTTCCTTCCTTCCCTTCCCTTCCCATCCCTTCCCTTCCCTTCCCTTCCCTTCCCTTCCCTTCCCTTCCTTCCCTTCCCTTCCCTTCCCTTCCCTTCCCTTCCCTATCCCTTCCCTTCCCATCCCTTCCCTTCCCATTCCATCCCTTCCCTTCCTCTATCCTATTTTTATTATTATTTTATTTTAACATTTTTATTTGCTGTAATTATTATTATTATTTTGTTAGTTTGTTATCGTTGCACTCACCTCCCTTGCTGAGCGCGTTCCGGTTACTCTGCACCACGCCGGTATCGGACACCCTCACCACCTGCTCGGCGCCGCCCTGACTGTTGTTGGCGATACAGTTGTACTTGCCGATGTCTCCCTTAGCCACGCGGTGAATAGTGAGCAGCATGTGTGTCTTGTACTTCTGGCTGCCCTCTATCTCCTTGATCTCATACCTGGTGAAGGAGAGGCGAAGGAGGTGAGGGAAGGTGGAGAGGTAGGGAGAACGCGAAGGAGGTAGTGAGGTAGGGAGAACGGAAGGAGGTAGTGAGGTAGGGAGAACGCGAAGGAGGTGAGGTAGGGAGAACACGAAGGAGATGAGGTAGGGAGGAGATAAATAAGAAGGAAAGGAGATGAGGTAGGGAGAACACGAAGGAGATGAGGTAGGGAGAACAGGAAGGAGATGAGGTATTGAGGAGAGAAATTAGAAGGAAAGGAGGTGAGGTAGGGAGTACACGAAGGAGGTGAGGTAGGGAGAACACGAAGGAGATGAGGTAAGGGAGAACATAGAAGGAAGGAGTGAGGTAGTGGAACGAGGAGATAAGTACAGGAAGGAAAGGTAGGGAGAGATAAATAAAGAAGGAAAGAGTATATAGAGAACAGGAAGGAGATGAGGTATGAAGAAGAATAAACGAAAAGATGGGAGGGCACAAAGATAGGTATTGAGGTACAGAGAAGTGGTGAGGTAGGGAAACACTACGAGATGATTTGAGAGAGATAGAAGGGGAAGTATGAAAAGTAAGAGAGTGTAATAAGAGTATATGCAGTAGGGTTGGACCTACTAATAAAAAAGTGCAAAAGATTTTTCGTGTACAGGATGTGTGGCGTTAATAACAATTTCTACACCATGATCCCAAATAGAACATCTGGAGAGTGTGTGTCATTTTGTGTCTTCCTCTGTGTCCCATTAGGGCTGTCAATGTACAAATGACTAAAAAAAGTGTGAAAAGGTCTGTTTTGTGACTTTTTTTGTTGGTGTTGATGTTGGAAATGCTGTTTAGCTATGTTTGTTTTTCAGGTAGAAACATACACACACACACACACACACACACACACATACACACACATACACACACACAACACACACACACACACACACACACACACACACAACACACACACACACACACACACACACACACACACACACACACACAACACACACACACACACACACACACACACACACACACACACACACACACACACACACACACACACACACACACACACTCACTTGTCGTCAGAATGCAGCACCTCGATACCATTGGGACGCTTCCAGTAGTTGAGACCCTTGGGCCATGCCTCGATGTAGCACTCGATGGTCACGTCTTGGCCCAGGGGCACGCCAACCAGCTGGTGGGGCACGTACACCGTGGGCAGGACTAAGGGGGGGGGGGGCGGGGGCGTGGGTGAGGCGGAAGGAAGAAGAAGATATGTTAGTAAGGGGGGAAGGAAGAAGAGGATACATTATTGCAATTATCGCGGCCTCTTGTAGCTTCCTTATTTTCTTATTTTCTTATGTTCTTATGCAACGAGGGCACCAGGCAAGAGGAGGAGGAGGAGGAGGCCGTGGTCGAGGGGGAAGGGGAGGAGGAGGAGGAGGAGGAGGAGGAGGAGGAGGAGGAGGAGGAGGAGGAGGAGGAGGAGGATATATTAGTAAAATAAAAAAATATATAAACAAAATAAGGTGAAAAAATAAAGGAATTTCTTATTCTCTCGCGCGCTGTCTCCCGGCGCGCAAAAACTCTACGGCTAATGCTCCCATGTTTCACTTACCCGTATACTCTCTCTCTCTCTCTCTCTCTCTCTCTCTCTCTCTCTCTCTCTCTCTCTCTCTCTCTCTCTCTCTCTCTCTCTCTCTCTCTCTCTCTCTCTCTCTCTTACCCACCTCTCCCCCCTCTCTCTCACCCTCCCTCCCTCCCTCTCCCCCAACACCCCGGGTACTCACATCGGATGACCACGTCGATACGCTTGCTGACGGAGGGCGGCACCCCGTTGGAGGCGATGCACAGGTAGGCGCCCATGTCC
>JACEEZ010020791.1:32500-42500 GCA_016584305.1 Chionoecetes opilio
TAATAATGCTACTATAATGAACGTAGTGGTGCCGGTGAGGTTGTAATAATGCTACTATAATGAACGTAGTGGTGCCGGTGAGGTTGTAATAATGCTACTATAATGAACGTACTGGTGCCGGTGAGGTTGTAATAATGCTACTATAATGAACGTACTGGTGCCGGTGAGGTTGTAATAATGCTACTATAATGAACGTACTGGTGCCGGTGAGGTTGTAATAATGCTACTATAATGAACGTAGTGGTGCCGGTGAGGTTGTAATAATGCTACTATAATGAACGTACTGGTGCCGGTGAGGTTGTAATAATGCTACTATAATGAACGTAAAGGTGCCGGTGAGGTTGTAATAATGCTACTATAATGAACGTACTGGTGCCGGTGAGGTTGTAATAATGCTACTATAATGAACGTAGTGGTGCCGGTGAGGTTGTAATAATGCTACTATAATGAACGTAGTGGTGGCGGTGAGGTTGTAATAATGCTACTATAATGAACGTACTGGTGCCGGTGAGGTTGTAATAATGCTACTATAATGAACGTAGTGGTGCCGGTGAGGTTGTAATAATGCCACTATAATGAACGTAGTGGTGCGGTGAGGTTGTAATAATGCACTATAATGAACGTAGTGGTGCCGGTGAGGTTGTAATAATGCTACTATAATGAACGTACTGGTGCCGGTGAGGTTGAATAATGCTACTATAATGAACGTACTGGTGCCGGTGAGGTTGTAATAATGCTACTATAATGAACGTACTGGTGCCGGTGAGGTTGTAATAATGCTACTATAATAAACGTACTGGTGCCGGTGGGTTGTAATAATGCTACTATAATGAACGTACTGGTGCCGGTGAGGTTGTAATAATGCTACTATAATGAACGTACTGGTGCCGGTGAGGTTGTAATAATGCTACTATAATGAACGTAGTGGTGCCGGTGAGGTTGTAATAATGCTACTATAATGAACGTAGTGGTGCCGGTGAGGTTGTAATAATGCTACTATAATGAACGTAGTGGTGCCGGTGAGGTTGTAATAATGCTACTATAATGAACGTACTGGTGCCGGTGAGGTTGTAATAATGCTACTATAATGAACGTAGTGGTGCCGGTGAGGTTGTAATAATGCTACTATAATGAACCTAAAGGTGCCGGTGAGGTTGTAATAATGCTACTATAATGAACGTAGTGGTGCCGGTGAGGTTGTAATAATGCTACTATAATGAACGTACTGGTGCCGGTGAGGTTGTAATAATGCTGCTATAATGAACGTAAGGTGCGGTGAGGTTGTAATAATGCTACTATAATGAACGTACTGGTGCCGGTGAGGTTTTAATAATGCTACTATAATGAACGTAAAGGTGCCGGTGAGGTTTTAATAATGCTACTATAATGAACGTAAAGGTGCCGGTGAGGTTTTAATAATGCTACTATAATGAACGTAAAGGTGCCGGTGAGGTTTTAATAATGCTACTATAATGAACGTAAAGGTGCCGATGAGGTTGTAATAATGCTACTATAATGAACGTACTGGTGCCGGTGAGGTTGTAATAATGCCACTATAATGAACGTACTGGTGCCGGTGAGGTTGTAATAATGCTACTATAATGAACGTAGTGGTGCCGGTGAGGTTGTAATAATGCTACTATAATGAACGTACTGGTGCCGGTGAGGTTGTAATAATGCTACTATAATGAACGTAGTGGTGCCCGGTGAGGTTGTAATAATGCTACTATAATGAACGTACTGGTGCCGGTGAGGTTGTAATAATGCTACTATAATGAACGTACAGGTGCCGGTGAGGTTGTAATAATGCTACTATAATGAACGTACTGGTGCCGGTGAGGTTGTAATAATGCTACTATAATGAACGTACTGGTGCCGGTGAGGTTGTAATAATGCTACTATAATGAACGTAAAGGTGCCGGTGAGGTTTTAATAATGCTACTATAATGAACGTACTGGTGCCGGTGAGGTTGTAATAATGCTACTATAATGAACGTATGGTGCCGGTGAGGTTGTAATAATGCTACTATAATGAACGTACTGGTGCGGTGAGGTTGTAATAATGCTACTATAATGAACGTTAAGGTGCCGGTGAGGTTGTAATAATGCTACTATAATGAACGTAGTGGTGCCGGTGAGGTTGTAATAATGCTACTATAATGAACGTACTGGTGCCGGTGAGGTTGTAATAATGCTACTATAATGAACGTAAAGGTGCCGGTGAGGTTTTAATAATGCTACTATAATGAACGTACTGGTGCCGGTGAGGTTGTAATAATGCTACTATAATGAACGTAGTGGTGCCGGTGAGGTTGTAATAATGCTACTATAATGAACGTACTGGTGCCGGTGAGGTTGTAATAATGCTACTATAATGAACGTAGTGGTGCCGGTGAGGTTGTAATAATGCTACTATAATGAACGTACTGGTGCGGTGAGGTTGTAATAATGCTACTATAATGAACGTAGTGGTGCCGGTGAGGTTGTAATAATGCTACTATAATGAACGTACTGGTGCCGGTGAGGTTGTAATAATGCTACTATAATGAACGTAAAGGTGCCGGTGAGGTTGTAATAATGCTACTATAACGAACGTAGTGTGCCGGTGAGGTTGTAATAATGCTACCTATAATGAACGTACTGGTGCCGGTGAGGTTGTAATAATGCTACTATAATGAACGTAAAGGTGCCGGTGAGGTTTTAATAATGCTACTATAATGAACGTACTGGTGCCGGTGAGGTTGTAATAATGCTACTATAATGAACGTACTGGTGCCGGTGAGGTTGTAATAATGCTACTATAATGAACGTAAAGGTGCCGGTGAGGTTTTAATAATGCTACTATAATGAACGTACTGGTGCCGGTGAGGTTGTAATAATGCTACTATAATGAACGTACTGGTGCCGGTGAGGTTGTAATAATGCTACTATAATGAACGTAGTGGTGCCGGTGAGGTTGTAATAATGCTACTATAATGAACGTAGTGGTGCCGGTGAGGTTGTAATAATGCTACTATAATGAACGTACTGGTGCCGGTGAGGTTGTAATAATGCTACTATAATGAACGTACTGGTGCCGGTGAGGTTGTAATAATGCTACTATAATGAACGTACTGGTGCCGGTGAGGTTGTAATAATGCTACTATAATGAACGTAGTGGTGCCGGTGAGGTTGTAATAATGCTACTATAATGAACGTACTGGTGCCGGTGAGGTTGTAATAATGCTACTATAATGAACGTACTGGTGCCGGTGAGGTTGTAATAATGCTACTATAATGAACGTAGTGGTGCCGGTGAGGTTGTTAATAATGCTACTATAATGAACGTAGTGGTGCCGGTGAGTTGTAATAATGCTACTATAATGAACGTACTGGTGCCGGTGAGGTTGTAATAATGCTACTATAATGAACGTAAAGGTGCCGGTGAGGTTGTAATAATGCTACTATAATGAACGTACTGGTGCCGGTGAGGTTGTAATAATGCTACTATAATGAACGTACTGGTGCCGGTGAGGTTGTTAATAATGCTACTATAATGAACGTAAAGGTGCCGGTGAGGTTTTAATAATGCTACTATAATGAACGTACTGGTGCCGGTGAGGTTGTAATAATGCTACTATAATGAACGTACTGGTGCCGGTGAGGTTGTAATAATGCTACTATAATGAACGTAGTGGTGCCGGTGAGGTTGTAATAATGCTACTATAATGAACGTAGTGGTGCCGGTGAGGTTGTAATAATGCTACTATAATGAACGTACTGGTGCCGGTGAGGTTGTAATAATGCTACTATAATGAACGTACTGGTGCCGGTGAGGTTGTAATAATGCTACTATAATGAACGTACTGGTGCCGGTGAGGTTGTAATAATGCTACTATAATGAACGTACTGGTGCCGGTGAGGTTGTAATAATGCTACTATAATGAACGTAAAGGTGCCGGTGAGGTTTAATAATGCTACTATAATGAACGTACTGGTGCCGGTGAGGTTGTAATAATGCTACTATAATGAACGTACTGGTGCCGGTGAGGTTGTAATAATGCTACTATAATGAACGTAAAGGTGCCGGTGAGGTTGTAATAATGCTACTATAATGAACGTAGTGGTGCCGGTTGAATAATGACATAATGAACGTAGGGTGCGGTGGTTGTAATAATGCTACTATAATGAACGTAGTGGTGCCGGTGAGGTTGTAATAATGCTACTATAATGAACGTAGTGGTGCCGGTGAGGTTGTAATAATGCTACTATAATGAACGTACTGGTGCCGGTGAGGTTGTAATAATGCTACTATAATGAACGTACTGGTGCCGGTGTGATTAGCGTGTGTAATAATGCTACTATAATGAACGTAGTGGTGCCGGTGAGGTTGTAATAATGCTACTATAATGAACAGGGTAGTCTTGCTGCTCATGTGTCTGAGGTTGTAATAATGCTACTATAATGAACGTATGGTGCCGGTGAGGTTGTAATAATGTACTATAATGAACGTAGTGGGCGGTGAGGTTGTAATAAGACATAAGAACGTATGGCGTGAGGTGACCGTATATCGCTGCGGTCTTCCCTGCGCCACATGATGGAGGGGACCGGGGAGCCCCTGGCGCTGCACACCAGGGTTACGTCCATGCCCTCAGCCAGGGTTACGTCCTTGCTGCTCATGTCGTCCTTGATGTACGGAGGCATGGGGGGGGGAGAGATAGGATAGGCAGGATGGTACTAAGTAAGGCAGGAAGACTGGAAGTATAGTTATAGTATTATAGTCCTTGATGAGGGAGGCACTGGGGGGGGGACATGGATAGGCAAGGTACTATACTATACACAACAGTATATAGTTATAGTAGTTATAGTCCTTGATGTAGGGAGGCACTGGGGGGGGGGCACCATGGATAGGCAAGGTTACTATACTATACACAACCCTACTGTAATATAGTCTATCCTAGATAGATATTGTTGTTTTAAACCCCCCTAAATAGTCTGTACCTCAAGATTTATTGCTGTTTTAAACCCCCCTAAATAGTCTGTACCTCAAGATTTATTGCTGTTTTAAACCACCCTAAATAGTCTGTACCTCAAGATTTATTGCTGTTTGTATTAGAATCTATATTTACACCTGTATTAGAATCTGTATTTAGGGACAGGGATAGACAAGGCTACTATACTGTACACAACGCTACTGTGTTATAGTCTGAACCTAGATAGATATGTTGCTTTAACCTCTTTTCCTCTTTAAGATCTCTCCTTTGCTATAAAAAAAATCGTCTGATCTTAGCCATGCGCATTAGCTCATGTCGCCCTTAATGTAGCGAGGCACTGGGAGGGCGATAGATTGGAGGAGGATGGGTTGAGTAAGGTCAGGGAAGACACACCTACACACTCTCTTATACCTCATTTCAGCCCCTTTCCACTCACCCACGACGCTGACATGGCCCGTCTGACTGATGGCCACGGCGGTGTTGATCTGACACATGTAGGTGCCCGCGTCGCCCGGTCTCACGTCGCGGATGGTGAGGTACCAGGTGCGGTGACCGTCGTGCGACACGCCGATGCGGTCGTTGCGGGTGATGACGTGGTTAGCGACGGTCAGGATGGCGGAGCGGTCCATCTGTATCCACGCCAGCTGGGGAGGGGAGAGAAGAAGGTGGTTAAGGATGAGGATAAGAGTGACGCAACACCAGGATATCTGCCTATACGTTATCCTATCCTTTGAAGAAAAAAAATGAAATAATGATGAAAAAATGAGTGAGGGAGGAAAAGGAGCTTAAAATTCATAACAATAAAACGGATTCAAACTGGAAAACCGTAGATTTGAAAAAGAAATAAGGAGAAACTGGTTAACAAATAGGGTGATATAGATCATTGGAATGGACTCAGTCATCAGGTAGTTAGTGCAGTCAATACACACACACACACACACACACACACACACACACAAAACACACACACACACACACACACACACACACACACACACAAGGGCTGCAGGAGCCTCGTCCAGAAGGCTGAGGTAAATAATCATGGCGCGGTAATTTCCCGTCTCCGGCCGTCATCCTGAAGGCAAGACCCGACAACTGATGGAAACTTTGGGAGGAAAATATGTTGTCTAATTTATAAAGGAAAAGACACACACACACACACACACACACACACACACACACACACACACACACACACACACACACACACACACACACACACACACACACACACACACACACACACACACACACACACACACACACACACACACACACACACACACACACACACACACACACACACACACACACACCACACACACACACACACACACACCACACACACACACACACACACACACACACACACACACACACACACACACACACACAACACACACACACACACACACACACACACACACCACACACACACACACACACACACACACACACACACACACACACACACACACACACACACACACACACACACACCACACACCCACCACACACACACACACACCACCACCACACCACACACACACCCACCACCACACCACACACCACACACACACACACACACAACACACACACACACACACACACAACACACACAACACACACACACACTTATACAAGGAGACAGAGAGAGAAAAAAAAAGGGGTCACTTATGAACTTAAATATAAAAATATGACATAAAATATAAACTAGTCAGGAAATAGAAACTAAATAAAAAATCATATTATATTTGTCAGACTTTTTCCCTTTTTGCTTTTGTGCTCAACGAAATCTAGACTTTTTTGTATTTCTTTCTGGTTCCTCTTTGCATCGTGTCCCCAAGAGAACGAGCAGGAGGAGGAGGAGGAGGAGGAGGAGGAGGGAGGAGGAGGAGGAGGAGGAGGAGGAGGAGAGAGGAGGAGGAGGAGGAGGAGGAGGAGGAGGAGAGGAGGAGGAGGAGGAGGAGGAGGAGGAGGAGGAGGAGGAGGAGGAGGGAGTAAGGAGGAGGAGGGAGTAAGGAAGAGAAGGAAGACAAAGGTAGGAAAAGCAACAGGAGGAAAAAACAGTGGGAGGAGGAGGACAGAGGGAGGAGGAGGAGGAGGAGGAGGAGGAGGAGGAGGAGGAGGAGGAAGAGGAAGAGGAAGAGGAAGAGGAAGAGGAAGAGGAGGAGGAGAGGAGGAGGAGGAGGAGGAAGGAGGAGGAGGAGGAGGGGAGGAGGAGGAGAAGGAAGAGGAGGAGGAGGAGGAGGAGGAGGAGGAGGAGGAGGAGGAGGAGGAGGAAGGAAGACAGAGGAGGAGCAGGAGGGAGTAAGGAAGAAACAGAGAGAGAACAAAACTTTAGCTATTTCAGAAAGGCAAATTGTCAACATTAACCTCCCTTCCTTCCTTCCTTCCTTTAAACAGAGACACAATTTACAAAAGTCCACCAGAAAATCAAGTCCTGGTAACGTAATTTAGAGACTTTTTTTTAGCGGTATACAGGGTTATTATTATTATTATTATTTTTTATTTATTTATTTTTTTACATCACAAAGGACTGGCCAAGAGCAACACAAAAAATGGGAATGAATGGGTGAAGGATAGCATGGAAAGAAAAGGATGCAACGTTTTTTGTGGTACAGAATGGAACGTTTTTGGTGGTACAGAATGGAACGTTTTTTGTGGTACAGTATGGAACGTTTTTTGTGGTACAGAATGGAACGTTTTTGGTGGTACAGAATGGAACGTTTTTTGTGGTACAGTATGGAACGTTTTTTGTGGTACAGAATGGAACGTTTTTTGGTGGTACAGAATGGAACGTTTTTTGTGGTACAGTATGGAACGTTTTTTGTGGTACAGAATGGAACGTTTTTGGTGGTACAGAATGGAATGTTTTTGGTGGTACAGAATGGAACGTTTTTTGTGGTACAGTATGGAACGTTTTTTGTGGTACAGAATGGAACGTTTTTTGTGGTACAGTATGGAACGTTTTTTGTGGTACAGAATGGAACGTTTTTGGTGGTACAGAATGGAACGTTTTTGGTGGTACAGAATGGAACGTTTTTTGTGGTACAGTATGGAACGTTTTTTGTGGTACAGAATGGAACGTTTTTGGTGGTACAGAATGGAACGTTTTTTGTGGTACAGTATGGAACGTTTTTTGTGGTACAGAATGGAACGTTTTTGGTGGTACAGAATGGAACGTTTTTTGTGGTACAGTATGCAGTATGGAACGTTTTTTGTGGTACAGAATGGAACGTTTTTTGTGGTACAGAATGGAACGTTTTTTGTGGTGCAGTATGGAACGTTTTTTGTGGTACAGAATGGAACGTTTTTTGTGGTACAGTATGGAACGTTTTTTGTGGTACAGAATGGAACGTTTTTTGTGGTGCAGTATGGAACGTTTTTTGTGGTACAGAATGGAACGTTTTTTGTGGTACAGAATGGAACTTTTTTGTGGTACAGTATGGAACGTTTTTTGTGGTACAGAATGGAACGTTTTTTGTGGTACAGTATGGAACGTTTTTTGTGGTACAGAATGGAACGTTTTTTGTGGTACAGTATGGAACGTTTTTTGTGGTACAGAATGGAACGTTTTTTGTGGTGCAGTATGGAACGTTTTTTGTGGTACAGAATGGAACGTTTTTTTGTGTACAGAATGGAACTTTTTTGTGTACAGTATGGAACGTTTTTTGTGGTACAGAATGGAACGTTTTTTGTGGTACAGTATGGAACGTTTTTTGTGGTACAGAATGGAACGTTTTTTGTGGTGCAGTATGGAACGTTTTTTGTGGTACAGTATGGAACGTTTTTAGTGGTACAGAATGGAACGTTTTTAGCGGTACAGAATGGAACGTTTTTTGTGGTACAGTATGGAACGTTTTTTGTGGTACAGAATGGAACATTTTTGGTGGTACAGAATGGAACGTTTTTTGTGGTACAGTATGGAACGTTTTTTGTGGTACAGAATGGAACATTTTTGGCGGTACAGAATGGAACGTTTTTTGTGGTACAGTATGTAACGTTTTTAGTGGTACTGTATGGAACGTTTTTAGCGGTACAGTAGGGAACGTTTACAAGCTGACTGAGAATTAGTGTTGTGTTGCTTGTAGCGTGACGAAGTGAGACGTTTTAAACTGAGCTTGGGAACGGCGCGGAGAGTTCAGGTGTGGGGATAGAAAAACAAATATAAAAAAGTAGAAGGCAGGTGAAATGAGTTTTGAGAGAGAGAGAGAGAGAGAGAGAGAGAGAGAGAGAGAGAGAGAGAGAGAGAGAGAGAGAGAGAGAGAGAGAGAGAGAGAGAGAGAGAGAGAGAGAGAAGAGAAGAGAAGAGAGAGAGGAGAGAAAAAGAGAGAGAGAGAAGAGAGAGAGAGTAGAGAGAGAGGAGAGAGAGAGAGGAGGAGAGAGAGAGAGAGAGAGAGAGAGAGAGAGAGAGAGAGAGAGAGAGAACGAGAGCGTGTGTGTGTGTAATATATATCATACAAGATATAACACTTTCTCTATTTCAACGCAACCTATCGTCCCTCTGAAGAGAAAATAAGGAAAGATGGACACAAAATATAATATTCCCGCATTAACCACAATAACAATAAGATATTAAAGCTTCTCCAGTGTGTAGGGTAATAGCCTGGATGGCAGCTGCAAAAATGTGATGTGAATGGCCTGAAATAGGGATTAGAAATAGTTTTATATAAAAACTAACCCCGGATTCGTGGTCAGCATGCCCGAGAACTAATAGGAACACATTTTCAACAAAATCGAAAATATCGAATTTATTCCCAAATTTTGCAAGGGGACAATGGCCTGAAATAGGGATTATAAATAGTTTTATATAAAAACTAACCCCAGATTCGTGGTCAGCGTGCCCGAGAACTAATAGGAACACATTTTCAACAAAATCGAAAATATCGAATTTTTTCCCAAATTTTGCAAGGGGGACAATGGCCTGAAATAGGGATTAGAAATAGTTTTATATAAAAACTAACCCCGGATTCGTGGTCAGCATGCCCGAGAACTGTTATTAACACATTTTCAAGGAAATCGAA
>JACEEZ010020791.1:47500-52500 GCA_016584305.1 Chionoecetes opilio
GCACTGATTCCAATTTGGCTTGATCTTTTACGAAACAGGGCGCCCAGAATTGAACGGCATATTCCAAGTGCGGCCTAACCAAGGACGTGTAAAATTTAAATGTCATTACTTTCGGAGTTTATGTTCAAAGTTACGTTTAATAAACCCCAACATCATTTTTTGCCTTTTTACTGGCAGCTAGGCAATTCGGACTGGTTTTCAGATCATTACTGATGATGACACCTAGTTTCCTTTTCCTGCTGTACTTCAGTTTAACATTTATTTTGCATTTGATAGTTATATTTGAGGTTATCGTTGCCAAATATGTTTACTTTACATTTATCGGAATTGAATTTTAATAGCCATTATCACTCCAATCTGATATTTTTGTCGAGATCACTTTGTATGAGTTCGCAGTTTTCTCTAGTATATGTTTTTACCCCCTAATTTGGGTGTCATCTGCAAATTTCGATATTTTAGATACAAGTCCGCAGTCCAGATCGTTGAAAATATATCAGAAAAAGAGTAGGACCCAAGACCGAGCCCTGAGGCACCCCACTAGCAACATCTAACCAATCAGATGCCTCGCCATTTATTACTACCCATTGTTTACGATTTGAAACCCAATCGCCAATCCATGAACATAATTGCTCTCCTAAGCCATGTGCCCTTAGCTTGGTCAGCAGTCGCTTATGGGGAACTGTATCGAAGGTTTTTTCTAAAAATTAAAAGGTATATTACATCCGAGGGAATTTTAGGCGTCCCAGTTTGAATAAATGACATTAAAAAAAATCCAGTAGGTTTGTTAAGCAGGATCTCTTATTTCAAAACCTGCGGGGATTTAGTATTGAGTTTTTTTCATCGAGAAAAGACACTATTTTATCCCGCAATTTTTTCTAAAAATAGTTTAAAATCACGGACTTTAGACTAATTGGGCGATAATTACTTGCGAGGCTCTTACTCCCTTTCTTGAATATCGGTGTAACATTAGCTAATTTCCACATACTAGGAACTTTTTTTTTTCACAAGCGATTTATTAAAAATAATCTTAATGGAGCGAAAGTTGACTGTGACATTCGCGAAGTAGTCGCGGCGAGATTTCGTCCACCCCCACGGATTTTGCTGGGTCAAATCCGTGGGGTGGACGAAATCTCGCCGCGACTACTTCGCGAGGAGGAGGAGGAGGAGGAGGAATATACAAAGGAATATACAAAGGAAACACAAACAGCAACAGACCGATAGGTCCTTTTCAAGACGCTTGCTTTAACTATACTAAAACTACTAGATAATAAGAGAGAAAGGATAGGAAGTAGAAGGCTCCTCCTCACCCACCCATCCCTCCAGCCGAAGCTGGCCGGAAAAGAAGTGATACCATGCAATATAGAAAACTGCATGGAATTTGTGGAGGAAAGTTGAAAGCTGTAATCTATGGGTAACTACACTAGTTTGTGGGGGTAGGTTTAGTGCTTGATAGATAGGTCATGTTATGTGTGTTTTTTTAATGGTGTGAACACAGTGTGGAGGTTCAAGGGGGGTGCGGCAGCCTTGCCTGGCGCTTTCTTGGGAGGCAGCAGTCAATCAGGCCCCAGCTCCGTTCAATCCACTGCGGATTGTGTACTTTCCATGTAGGACGCCGGTACACCCTTTATGCCTCCCCGCAGCAGTGACCCCTGGTACCTTAAAACCCGATGGTGGTCACTAACTGTCAGGACCCTAACCCGAACCACCAGCCCGTCACAGGTCGAGAGTAGTAGTGGTAAACCGTTACTCGGGCTATCTGTGTGTGTTTTGAGGTCTAATGTAGTGGTTGGTGTAGGCTCAGTGTGGAAGTTCAGGGGTGGTGCGGCAGCCTTGCCTGGCGCTTTCTTGGAGGCAGCAGTCAATCAGGCCCCATCTCCGTTTCAATCCACTGCGGGAGTGCACTTTCCAAGTAGGACCCGTGCACTTCAATGCCCCCTGCAGCAGTGACCCCTGGGTTTAAAAAATCCCGATGGTGGTCACTAACTGACAGGGCCCTTACTGAACCACAGCCCGTCACAGGTCAAAAGTTGTAGTAGTGACCGTTTACTCGGGGCTGTCTGAGTACTCCTCCTCCTCCTCCTCCTCTGAGGAGGAGGAGGAGGAGGAGAAGGAGGAAGAGGAGGGGGAGGAGGAGGAGGAGGAGGAGGGGATGATAAAGCAGGGAAGTAAGAGAAGGGAATGTTAGGTTAGGTATTGGAAGAGGAGAGAAGGAAGGGAAGAATATGTGATGTTTAGTGGGAGAAGAGAAGGGAAGAGAGATAGGGAGAGAGAGGAGGAAGGGAATGATGAGACTAATAGCGTAAGGAGGAAGAGGAGGAGAGAAGAGGAGGAAGAGAATGATGTAGACGTGGGGTCAGTATAGGAGGAGGAGGAGCAGGATGAAGAGGAGGAGAGGAGGAGAGGAAGATGGACGGTTAGTGAAGGTAGAAGAGTAGCAGGAGGATAAAGAGAATGAAGAGAGAGAAAGAGAAAATGAAAAGATGATGGAATGGTTAGTGACAGGAGAAAGAGGAGGAGGAGAAAGAAATAAGAGAGAAAAAGAAGGAAGGATGGAAGTGGAAGAGGGGGAAATAGGGAAAAGAAAAAAGAAGAGAGAAAAGAAGGAAGGAAGGAAAGATGGAATAGTTAGTGAAAAGAGGAGAAAGAGAAGGGATAAAAATGAAAGAAGAGAGAAAAGGAAGGAAGGAAAGATGAAATAGTTAGTGAAAAGAGAAGAGAAGGAATAAAAATGAAAGAAGAGAGAAAAGGAAGGAAGGAAGAAAAATGGAATAGTTAGTGAAAAGAAGGAAGATAAGAGAAGGAAGAGAAGGAAAAGGAAAAAGAAAATAGATAAAGAAGGAAGGAAGAGAGCAATGGACAGTGAAAGGAAGGAAAAAAGAGACAAAAAAGGAGAAATTGGAAAATGAAAATAAAAGAAGGAAGGAAAGATGGAATGGTCAGAGAAAGAAGAAGGAGAAAAAGACGTTTAGGCGGGAGGGAGGGAGAGGCAGAAACCCCCCCTTCCCCCCCCTGAAACCCCACACCCCAGAGAACCCCCTCCCAACCCCTAAACCCCTCCCCCCAGAGAACCCTCCTCCCAACCCCTGAAACCCCCCTTCCCCCAATGAACCCCCCTCCCCTTCTCCCCTGACAACCCCCTCCCCCCCAGAAAACCCCCCTCCCCTTCTCTCGTGAGACCCCACACCCCCAGAGAACCCCCCCTCCTAATCCTGAAACCTCCCTCTCCCCCTAAGAACCCCCCCGAGAACCGCCTGAAACCCCTCCCCCCTGACAACCCCTCTTACCCCTGAACCCCTCCCCCCAGAGAACCCCCGGGGAAAAACTAACCCGCTAACTTCCTCCCCAAGTCTCCAAGTCTCTCTTTAATTTAAGGCGGCTAAGCTATTTTTCTTACGGCCAACAACTAACAGATTCCACAAAGTTAGCGCGATGACCGCATTACTTCTTGCCTCGCCGGCCGCTCATTGCCGCGCGTTAACTGTGCGCGATTTACACAACCTAGCGGGAAAAGGGGAAGAAGAGGGAAGGAAGACTATGGGGGTATAGGAGGAGGAAGAGGAGGAGGAGGAGGGAGAGGAGGGAAAAATGGATGAAATAGGAGGAAAAGAAAAGGAAGAGGATGGAGGAGGAGGAGGAGGAGGAGGAGGAGGAGGAGGAGGAGAGGAGGAGGAGGAGGAGGAGGAGGAGGAGAGGAGGAGGAGGAAAAAGAGGATGATAAGAGGGGAAAAATGGATGACATAAAGGATAGGGACAAGAAAGAAAAGATGTGAAAATGAGAAATATTTATAAATCTTGCAACGCTGCGAAAGAATAGAATAAAAAAACTATGGCGGTAGAAGAGGAGGAGGAGGATAGAAGGGAAAATAGATGAAATAAAGGATAGGAACAAGAAAGAAAGATATAAAAAGCGCGAAAAGTTGACGTGTTTTGAGAATTTACGGAATCTTGCAACGTCGCGAAAAAATAAAAGAAGAAAAAAAACTTTGAATGAGAGACGAAGAATTTGATGACAGGAAAAGTGATGAAATACAGAACAAGAACAAGAAAGGAGAAATTAAAAAAAGGGAAATAAGTTGATGTAATTTGACAGCTAATCAGAACAAGTTAAATAAAACGATATGCAAAGGTCACTTATGCAGGCAAGGTTTTTAAGAAAGGTCATTTATTCCAGGCAAGGTATTTAACCCCTTGAGACCCAGAACGTATGTTGGGGTGACATGAAGGTGCAGGAGTGATGTCGGGGTGACAATAAGGTGTAGGGGTGATTGAGTGACACTTGTAGGAGTGATGTTGGGGTGACAATAAAGTGTAGGGATATGTGGTAGGGGTGATTGGAGTGACATGGTGCAGGGGGAGTGCGATGTGTGTGTGGTGACAATAAAGTGTAGGGGTGATTGAGTGACACTTGTAGGAGTGATGTTGGGGTGACAATAAGGTGTAGGGGTGATTGAGTGACATGTGTAGGGTGATGTTGGGGTGACAATAAAGTGTAGGGGTGATTGAGTGACATGTGTAGGGGTGATGTTGGGGTGACATGAAGGTGTAGGGGTGATGTTGGGGTGACATGAAGGTGTAGGAGTGATGTTGGGGTGACAATAAAGTGTAGGGGTGATTGAGTGACACTTGTAGGAGTGATGTTGGGGTGACATGAAGGTGTAGGGGTGATGTTGGGGTGACATGAAGGTGTAGGGGTGATTGAGGGACGTGTAAGAGTGATGTTGGGGTGACAAGGTTAAGGGAACTGTGCATTAAGGTGTGAGGAACTTTAGGTAACTTACGAAAAACCAGCCATTAATAATATATGGGATAGGGACAAGAAGGAAAGGATGTGAAGGAGGGAAAAAATGATGTGTTTTGGAAATAGACAGATTCTTGCATTGTCGTCAAGAAAATAAGGAAACTTAACTATAAACAAGGAGAGAGAAGAAGAATTTGATGACAGAAATGGAAAACAGATGAAATAAAGGATAGGAACTTGAAAGAAAAAATGCAGACAGGGA
>JACEEZ010020793.1:0-2500 GCA_016584305.1 Chionoecetes opilio
TACGCTCTCTCTCTCTTCTCTCTTCTCTCTCTCTCTCTCTCTCTCTCTCTCTCTCTTCTCTCTCTCTCTCTCTCTCTCTCTCTCTCTCTCAAATTATCTCTTAACCTTATCCAAGTCAAAAACAGTCACCCAAACTTTGCCAATGCCTCATAAAGGACTTAATAAATATATGTAACATAACATAGTCTTTTGTATATGCATATCTAAATGTCATTAACAATGTTACTATCTAACTTCATTAATCATGGCAATCCTTCCCATGCAACCTGCATGGGGGGTGCGCTCTTTGTCTATTTTTTACCCTTAATTATATATGTATTATGTATAATGTGTACATTATTCACAATAAACGTTTTGATCTTATCACTCTCTCTCTCTCTCTCTCTCTCTCTCTCTCTCTCTCTCTCTCTCTCTCTCTCTTCTCTCTCGCTCTCTCGCTCTCGCTCTCGCTCTCGCTCTCGCTCTCTCATGCAGGAATTTCAGCATCACATTTACCGTCCTGTTTTGTTCGCCTGGTTACTGAGGTTACTGCCGTGAATACCACAATCCGTCACCGCCGAGTATGTGCTAGGGCGGTACTTGTAGTGAGTTGGTGGATAGGGTGGAGGAGGGCGCATGCTGTAGGAGTGTGTGTACATGTACACGCGTGATTGATCGACTAGATATTTTCATTCGTGAAAAGAGAGAGAGAGAGAGAGAGAGAGAGAGAGAGAGAGAGAGAGAGAGAGAGAGAGAGAGAGAGAGAGAGAGAGAGAGAGAGAGAGAGAGAGAGAGAGAGAGAGAGAGAGAGAGGAGGAGAGAGAGAGGAGAGAGAGAGAGAGAGAGAGAGAGAGAGAGAGAGAGAGGAGAGAGAGAGAGAGAGAGTCAACGGATGCTCTATTTTTGTAAAGAATAACATTCAGTGCTCTACTATCGCAGCTCCCATCCCTTGTGGCCCGAGAGTGGAAATCCAGGGCGTCACACTACACCTTGCCCATTCCACCCTCGATTTATACAACATCTATAAGCCTCCCGACGTCAATTCCCTTGAGGTAGGTGAGCTTCTCGCCCACGCTGCATCCTCGCCGACCTTCATAGGCGGGGATTTTTACTGTCACCACCCTGTTCTTCACTCTCCAGGTCGCACCAATTCAACAGGACGGCAGCTCGAGACCGCCCTCATCGGCACCCCTGGCGTTGCTCTCCTCAACAACGGAGAGCCAACGCATATGCACGGAGGACGCCTTGATCTCTCCTTCGTCACTGACATTCTTCGCCCCTGCGCCTCTTGGGCCCTCCACCCACACTAACCAGCGACCACTTTGCCATAATTTGCCATCTCAACCTACCTAAAGTCCCCTCTCCCCAGCCACCCGCCCCCAGATGGAACACAAAACTGGCCAATTGGGCCAATTGGGCAAAGTTTCAAACCGCCCTCTAAACACACCTCTCCACTCTTGACCCATCCCTCACCCTTGATCAAAAGGAGGCCGCCCTTACAGATGCCTTTCACGCCGCCGCATCCGAGAGCATCCTGCTCATATCTTCCTCTACCACAAAACCCCCTCGGGACTACTGGTTTTATAACGACCGCGTGAGGGAGCTCAACAGCCGCATTAACTCCACCCTCAGACACTACCGCCGAAAACCAACGGCTCAAAACAGGGCGCTCCTTCAGGCAGTTGTCAGTGCTGCCAACAGGAGGAAAGCTGACATTCGGAGGTAGCACTGGCTAAACTGGTGTCGAGGGCTCGACTCCCACTCGTCACTCGGTGAAATGTGGCGACAGTTACAAGTCATCGCAGGCAACAAGGGGCCCATCCGACCCCCCCACCCTGACCCTGCTCGCGAAGCAGAGAGGCTCACCTCCTCATTTGCCACTCACACCTGCACTGACAATCTACCAGCTGAGACACGCGACAGATTGACAAAGCTCCTGCCAGCAAGAAATGATCAAGTAGACCGCGCCTGTGAGGATCAGTCAAACACCAACACATCCCTCACCCTCCTCGAACTACGCCGGGCACTTAAGATGAGTGGAGATACTTCCCCCGGGGCTGATAGGATTACATTCTCCGTGATCACCAACGCAGGCTCAGATGGTCACTCCGCCCTTCTCACCCTCTTCAACGCCTCCTGGGATGCCATCAAACTACCATCAAAATGGAAGGAGGCTACCATCATACCCATACCTAAGCCCAAAGATCTTGGTGCCATGCGCCCTATCTCCCTCCTCAGCTGTGTGGGCAAAACCATGGAGCGGATAGTCCTAAACAGGCTAACCTGGGCGGTCGGTCCACTCCATCAAGACCTCTTTGCCTACAGGCGGGGCTTGGGAACAGCTGAATGCATATCTACTCTCCTATGCGCTGCCAGTTCCGGAGGTACCACAGTAGCCTTTCTCGATCTCGAGAAAGCCTTTGAGCTCGCCAACTGCCCAGTGATCCTTTCGCTTCTGGTCCGCAAGGGAGTATGCGGCAGACTCCTTATATGGCTCAGGGACTTCCTCTCGGGCCGAGCG
>JACEEZ010020793.1:7500-10000 GCA_016584305.1 Chionoecetes opilio
GGCGTTCACCTTGAAAGTATTGTGCCGGCCAGTCATCTGCGTCCCATTCTCGACCAGAGAGGGAAGCGGGCTGCATTGGGTCACGGCGTCATGGCAGGGGACCACAGCAGGCTGCAACACCCCGCCAATAGCCGCCATCTCCAAGGGGGCCGGGTCCTGCGGCATCACGGGGGCCTGGGCGTCCACATCCATATCCCCCACAGGGGACAACAGAGTGACACGCCGGGGCCTCTTCGTTCTCCTCCTGCGGTGGGGCCGTCGGGTCTCGGCGGCGTCTTCAATCCATGGAGCGGGGGGCTGGGGTGCGGACCGAGGTGGAAGCAAGGGAGCTTCCTTCCACTGCAGCTGGCGAGGTACCGTGGATCCAGAAATCTGCCGGAGCCGGGCAGGGCAGCGGCGGTTCCAAGCGTGATGCCTGGCACCGCAATTGGGGCACCGAGCCACGGGCCGCCTCCCACCCACCCGTAGGCGACGGACGCAGCCCTGTGAAGCGTGCTCCTTACTGCACACACCACACAGCTCCTGCCGCCGCTGACACTGGCGCTGGTAGTGCCCAAACACCTGGCAGCGGTAGCAGCGGACGGGTATCTGGATGAACCTGCGCACCGCGAAAGTCCCGAAGCAGCCAAGGTCCAGGGCGGCGGGGACGTGCCCCCGCAGCGTCAGCTGAACCTGCCGGGTCGGGAGGTGCCGTTTAAGGCCCGCGTTGTATGAGGACCGCACAGCCGTCTCGACGAGAGGGTGCTCCAATACAGGGTCCAGGGGGAGGCCAGTGGGGTATCCAACGTGGACACCTCTCATGCTGGGTTCCCTCCGTGCCAACACGATGCCCTGTGGTCGGTCGTCAGCTACTTCCTGGAGGGCGGCGGCGGCGTCCCAGGTCGCCCCCCGGAGAAGGAACTCTCCGGAGGCGGAAACATCCACCTTGTGGGCGAGCTGGAGCTCGCTCTCTAACCACCGAACAAGCTGATAGGGGCCGGGAAAGTAGTCATGCTTGACGATCCTCCAAACCGGGATAGTTCGCTCCGAAGCCGTGGCACCACTCTGCTGTGGAGAGGGAGGCCTCTTCACCCTGAAGCGCTCCCTCTGGACGATGGTTAAGCCGTCGTCGCCAGGTTCCTCGCGGCGACTCTTCGCAGTGGCCATGGTGGGAGTAATCTCAACCACACACGACAAACAGGCGGAGAGAGGAGAGGACGGGAAGGAGGTCCGCCCACGACCGAGGCGCGAGGTGAACTCCAGAGAGAGAGAGAGAGAGAGAGAAAGAGAAAGAGAGAGAGAGAGGAGAGAGAGAGAGAGGAGAGAGAGAGAGAGAGAGAGAGAGAGAGAGAGAGAGAGAGAGAGAGAGAGAGAGAGAGAGAGAGAGAGAGAGAGAGAATGTGAAATGCTGTCACATTCTCACACACACACACACACACACACACACACACACACACACACACACACACACACACACACACACGCACACACACGCACACCACACACACACACACACACACACACACACACACACACACACACACACACACACACACACACACACACACCAGAGGTGGGCACTTCCACAAACACTTCCACAAAGATCTACTGCATCTTCAGTTCAGTTGTGACAGTTAATTACTCCAAGTCATTATATTAGCAATCTTGAACGTCATGCTGATAAATTGTTCCGCGTTGTCCTGCACGGCTACGTGCACCTACCAGATAACACTGCTTGCCCACCAGTGACTATCTCTCTTTGATCAAATAGATTTTTTGATGACCACAGCAATACTGTACTTCGGGACTGAGAGTGCTGTAAAGTGTGGGGTAGGTGTATCCTGCTTCTCTCTTGTTAATAAAGGAGTGAGGCAAGGGTGCGTCCTTGCCCCATCACTTTTCAAAACATGTATGGACTGGGTATTGGGCAAAGTTGTAGATCAAAGTGGGTGTAGAGCATCCCTCGGCAACACCAAGATCACTGATCTTGTTTTTGTCGATGATGCAGTAATCTTTGCAGAGTCGCTGGAGCTCCTGGTGATGGCTCTCGGGGAGCAGCACGAGGAGGCAAAGCCTTTGGGACTTGAGGTCTCCTGGCTTAAGACCAAGGTCCAGGTGTTTGGAGGCTTACTAGGTGAAACAGTACAATCTGTTCATGCGTGCGGCGAGGACATTGAGATCTTGGAAAGTTTTACATACCTTGGTAGCGCAGTCCATAATGACGGCGGGTCACGTCAAGAAGTCTTACGGCGGATTGGGCATAGCCCACGGTGTTACGGACTCGCTCAGCACGAGTATTGGCTTTGTCGGTACCTGTGCAGGAGGACAAAGATCCGGATCTTCAAGTCGCTTGTATCCCTGTCTTACTCTATGGTTGTGAGACATGGACACTATATAACGATTTGAAGAGGCGAATCGATGCCTTTGGTAATAAGTATCTTCGCAGAATCAAGGAGTATCGCTGAAATGATTACGTGTCAAATCAGCGATTGCACCGTGAGACTGAATCGAGGCCTATTAC
>JACEEZ010020793.1:17500-27500 GCA_016584305.1 Chionoecetes opilio
TTGAACCTATGAAAGGCGAAATTCTTAAGCACGCCGGTCGGTGGGTCATTGCCTTCACTCCGTCGGGAAGCGCTCCTTTAACCCAGCCTTCCTATAAATCCACCAGCTATAAACCTCATCACAACCTTGAAAAGCACGCTCTTATCTCCTGAAGGAACGAGGACGTGGTCTTCAGGAGGCTGATAAAGGCTGCCTGTGGATGGTATAGGTTCAGTACAGGCCGGTAGGGAAGGGAAGGCAGGCTGCAGGGCTGTTATCAATGAAACTATTGTCCTACCCAGTATGTTCAGCCTGCAGCTAACTCTTATATCGCGATCAATTCCAGGGTGATAGTGTGAATGGAGGAACCGTAAGCTATCAACATAAACAGACATTTGCCAGTCATACTTGCCTCACATGTACTACTGTACCTCATATCTGCTGTATTCACTACACATTCCCTCCTAAGGCTAGCATGGGGAAGGATTTCTGGCCGATCCTGCTGCACAAAAATACTATACATTCCATTCTTCTTCCCGCTGCTGTAACCTTTCCCGCCCTCCAGCCCTCCCCGGGGGAGATCTGTCTGCTGCAGCCAGCGCGAATATTGGTTTGTCCGGGTAGGGATGAACCTTTCCAGCGACACTCATTGCTGGCGGGTATTGTTCTCGTCCGTCTTGGCCTGTTTTTTATACCAGGCTTGTTTGCTGGCGATGTTTTCCTTTTATTTTTTTTCTATCTTTTTCTTTCCAGGTTTTTGTTTGTGACCTTGAGGAGGAGGAGGAGGAAGGCGAAGAGGTTAAAGAAGAAGAAGAGAAGGAGGAGGCGGCCATTAATTTGGGTCACCTTCAGATAATCCCAATACAAGCTTTATTTACACGGGACAAAAATTGGACTTCTGAAGGTAAAAGTTTGGTCGCAGCAATTATTATAGTAGTTAGGCGTTGGAGAGAGCGGGGATAGCAGTGAAACCCAAGAGCGAGAGGGAAAAACACATTAATGCTGCCCTTCCCCAAATTGCTATAGGGAGGCGGCGGGGCGTTCACCTATATACAAGTACACCAGCATAAACAAAAAAATTGTTGTCGCAGTAATCCTGAGGTGTGTCGTGGGAACCCTTGGAAATTAATGGAAGTCTGAGTTATATTGGAATGTTGCTCCTGCTTTATGTATCATTGATGCAGTTATCTATTTAGTATCAATTACACACACTCACACACACACTCCGTGGTGTAGGGGAAGCACGCTCGGTTCACAACCGAGAAGTCCCGGGTTCGATCCCCGGGCGGAGCGGAAACAGATGGGCTGTTTCCTTAAAACCCGAGCCCCTGTCCAACCAGCAGTGAATGGGTACCGGGTGTTAGCCGGGGGTTTGTGACCTGCTCTCCGGGGTGCTGGCTTCGGCCAAAACTAAGCACTAAGCATGAATGATAAAAAAAAAAAAAGTTGATATGGAGACGGGGCCATACGAGCGTTGCTCTGGCCCCGTAAAATACAACTAGATGAATTCAACTAGATGAATACACACACACACACACACACACACACACACACACACACACACACACACACACACACACACACACACACACACACACAACACCACACACACACCACACCACACACCACACACCACACACACACACACACACACCACACACACACACACACACACACACACACACACACACACCACAACACACACACACACACACACACACACACACACACACACACACACACACACACACACACACACACACACACACACACACACACACACACACACACGTACGTACAGGACTCTCTGATGCACAAACCCCGCTATATGCGAGATCCTTGTCACAAAATATAGTGGCATCGAAACAATCTACGTAGTCTACCTCTTTCTCAGTCTCTCGCAGGAGTGACACTATACCCTTGATCGCCTCGGAGATTATCAGACCGTCAGTGTGTCAGCCACTGATAGGGAGCACACCTGGTGGCGGCTCACTTGATGTTTGGAGGTTGGCATAATGTTGGGGAGAATGAAGGGGCGACCTGGAGCGTTAGGCAGCAATAGGGAAGGAAGCACTTAGGATTCGGTTATGTTTGTGTTGGAAATTATATGCGAATATTTTTACCTAATTGTATTTTTCCTGGATGAGGTCAAGCTTGCTGTGTTTCGTCTATCAAAACAACATCATCACTTTTCTTACCATGGTTAGAGCAGGAGTTGTGTAAGGATTGCTGTGGATATGTTGTTGTACCTAATTCAGTATTGCAGATATGTGAATACATTGTGACTTTAATGATAGAAGCATGAACCTTGGTACACAGTTAGGGCATGCCTATGGGAAGATATTTGGCTATAGGGCCATCGGCGATTTGCCCTGTGACGCTATTGGCGGCCATTTTTGGAAAATGGCCGCCATCAGCTGTTATAGTCCGTCTGAAATGAAATGTTACCTAAACTCTATTATAGTGATAGTAGAACTGATTTATTGGTATTATGTACATCTTATCAATAGTTTATATAAGTCTAGTATGGTAGATAATTCCAAATATAGTCTTTCTAGGAAATCAGTCAGTGCAACGTCCACCGCAGACACAAAGTGCAGTGCACTGCAGAGCAGCGTTCCGACAATTGCAGTGTCCTCTGCAGCCCTTCTTGCAACCACAACGTATGAGTTCTCTACAAGCTTTCGTGGCTTCTGGTAGGGTTGTCCAGCATATTTCGTTGCCATCCTGGACCTTGTTCCACCCCCATTCACTTGGAGATGGAAGCTCTGGAGCTGCGATCATCATCTGTGCCCAGCAGTGACCAGCCTGGTAGGCAGCCCTCTTGATGTGCTGGATGAGTGTAGCCTGTGTAGGAGGGAGACCATCTATTGCTCTGCCTTTCTGGGTGAACAGTTCCTTCCTTGCCTTGTTGACACACTCCTGACTACTGGTACGATCATATAACAGGACCACAAATCGTTCCAGTGGCCCCAACCATTCTTCTATTGACTGTGGGCTTGGTCTAGCAGCCAAGGCACAGAATGCTGGGGTGACATTTCCATATGTGTTCCATGTGGCCCATGCGGTCCTCATGCCCCTGCCTCCAAAACAGGACACCGTGTCGCATCCAAGCTGTTCAAGAAGGCATGGAACATTGGCAATGCAACACACCGATCAGGACCAAGTGCTCTGGCTATCTCATGAGCGGCGATGAACTTGAAGCTCTTTCCAGCACCAAAGGCAATCCACAGTTCAAAGATGTCGAGGCGCTGGGTTGAATTTATGGCCAGAACTACAACGTCTGTGTCAACTGTGCGTATTGACACTTTGTTATGCTCTTGCCGAACAGCATCTTCTAGGTGGAGCATAAGGCGAGTGTCGGCCTCTTCATGGGTGCATGGAGCTAGACCCAAAACATCTTGGCGATTTATGCAAAGTACATCAGTATGGTGTGTGGTGATGACCTGTTTGTCAGTGTCCATGCCTGCAACATTCTTTGCCAAGAAGGACAACAACTCAGTCTTATTGTCACTGATGCGTAGGAACTCCTGCCAGTTTCTAGGAACTGCACTTGATGGCTCGACGCGTCTCCTAAATCACTTTGCACAATGACCCTCCAGCTGGTGTAGGTTTGCCACAGAAGAAGCATGTTCCAATGGAAATACTTGTCTCTCCCAAACTTTGACGGGTGAACTTTTTATAGTCATCTGTATCATCTTCTATGGGTCTCTTCTTATTCTCTGCACGCTGTAGTTTTATTTTGTTATACCGAAGTCGACATGGGTCGTGCCACTTGGCTTTGTAATGCTGTAGTGTTGCCTCAATGCCCTCACCGTCATCAAGGCGTGATAGATTTAGAGTTCGTGGCAAACAACCAATCCTACTGAAAGCCACAAGAAGGTCAGCAATTGTCTTATAACCAGCTCCGTGTGTGCCACGTCTGGACTCAGCTGGACAGTGAAGCACCTCCGATGTTTCTTCCTGGCACAAAATACACTTGCTTCAGTCTGTTGTTAGACGATGTGTTGATGTACCAGGCTGTACAGGGTCCACCACCTTGTAGATTTTCTCCATCGTTACACTGTTACACCTGAAAGCCAAAACAACGGTATGTTACACCAATTTTTCTTATAACGCCCCTACTAAAATTACACAGATAGTGCTTTATGATAATCGAATAAGGATATAGGGCATTATCAACCATAGTTGACTTATATAAACTATTGATAAGATGTAAATAACACCAATAAATTAGTTCTCCTATCACAACAATGGAGCTTAGCTAACATTTCAGAGGGACTATAACAGCGGATGGCGGCCATCTTGGAAAATGGCCACCAATTGCGTCACAGGGCAAATCGCCAATGGCCCTATAGCCAAATATCTTCCCATAGGCATGCCCTAACTGTGTACCAAGTTTCATGCTTCTATCATCAAATTCGCAATTCAGCCAAATAATTCACATATCTGCTGTACTAATTGTATATTTTCTAGGATTGAGTCAAGTTTGCTGTACCCCGCCTTTATATGCCTTCATTTCTCTGTATACGATCGACATACACAACTTCAGGCAACATATTCCACTCGTCAATTACTGTGTCTGGAAAACTGGACTCCCTCACATCTGTATTATCCTCTCATACAATTTATTATACTGTCTCTCTGTATCCTCTGTTATTGATGTCTCATTGATGCTGCCGTCTTGAGTGTCTGCAAGTGAAGCTCTGAGGCCTGGTGTGGGTGATATGGGCCTGGGGATTAAGGCAGTCATCCCCTTCCATGATGGGTGTAGTACGGGGACACAGCCGGCGTGAGGCGATGGCTTGTGTGGGGTGATTAGTAGCACGAGAACGGTGAGGTTGACACTATACGCTGATAACAAAAAGTGGTGTGGCTGTTGCTAACCATGCGGGTTGTTATTAATGATATTCTTTCTATTGTTGTTATTTTTATCCTTAATCACCAGTCACTATACATACAGCCCCCCAAGGCATTTTTTTATTAGTATGAAGTCTTAAGTTGACCGTTTTAATGTTTTCGCATCAATAAACAATCGCAAATTTCAATACCAAAGCAAATAAATACAGGGATGAATAAAGAAAAATAGAAGAAAAACAAATTACACATCTAATGTTAGTTTCCTTCGCCTCCTTTATTAACACAAAAAATAGGAAAAAAATAACATTGATATAAACCGTTTTTCATACACAGATCATAATTATTACAGACGAAAGCTTGGACCAGGCGGGAGTCATGGGGCAAGGAGGCTGAAGCGGTGCGCGAGACATGCAGATAATTATACTGACAAGGCTGTTTGAGACACACTATTCTATCCGATTTAAAGTTAGAGACATAAGATAGTTAAGACTAAGGCCCCACGGTATAATCCTACTAGCCGAGGCTGACAGGAAAGGAAGAAAAGCCGCGCAACATTGAAAAGATTGCACAAAAATTCTTATGGGAATGAGATAAAATAGAAACATCAGTACTGCCACTACTACCCAGCCAGTCAGACGCAACAACCTACACTTTATTGCCGGCCGGATAGCCAGTCCTCAAGCCAATTGTGGATGTTACCTGAGATACCGTGTGTGAGACGTTTACGGAGCGGTAATTTATGGGAAATTTTGCGATAAGTCTTGAAAGTTCAGATATACAGCATTTACAGACCTGTTTTCATTGTACGAGTGTAAGAATTCGAGTAAATTAATTATGCAAAAACGGTTACTATAAAAACTATGTTGTGAATTATGCAAAATTTCTATTTAATTCCAAAGAAATTCATAATATTGACACTAATTAGGACGAAAAGGAGGAGGTGGTATAGTGGATATAATTTTTTTGAAAGATGACTGAAAATTTGGAAGTTTATCAAATTCTCTCTCTCTCTCTCTCTCTCTCTCTCTCTCTCTCTCTCTCTCTCTCTCTCTCTCTCCCTCTCTCTCTCTCTCTCTCTCTCTCTCTCCTTCTCTCTCTCTCTCTCTCCTCTCCTCTCTCTCTCTCTCTCTCTCTCTCTCTCTCTCTCTCTCTCTCTCTCTCTCTCTCTCTCTCTCTCTCTCTCTCTCTCTCTCTCTCTCTCTCTCTCTCCTCTCTCTCTCTCTCTTCTCTCTCTCTCTCTCTCTCTCTCTCTCTCTCTCTCTCTCTCTCTCTCTCTCTCTCTCTCTCTCTCTCTCTCTCTCTCTCTCTCCTCTCTCTCTCTCTCTCTCTCTCTCTCCTCTCTCTCTCTCTCTCTCTCTCTCTCTCTCTCTCTCTCTCTCTCTCTCTCTCTCTCTCTCTCTCTCTCTCTCTCTCTCTCTCTCTTCTCTCTCTCTCTCTCTCTCTCTCTCTCTCTCTCTCTCTCTCTCTCTCTCTCTCTCTCTCTCTCTCTCTCTCTCTCCTCTCTCTCTCTCCTCTCTCTCTCTCTCTCTCTCTCTCTCTCTCTCTCTCTCTCTCTCTCTCTCTCTCTCTCTCTCTCTCTCTCTCTCTCCTCTCTCTCTCTCTCTCTCTCTTTTCCTTCTATTGATTATTGTAAGTTTGCCTTTTATGTCACCATTATTTGTGTTTATTATCATTATCTATATCCTTATTTTTTATTATTTCATTATAATAATTTTTCTCATTTGTTTCATTGTTATTATTTGTGTTATTTTATTATTACTATTGTTTTAATTATCATTATTATCATTATCGTTGATATAACTGCTACTTATAACGTTCCATGAGTAAAACTAGACGCGGGAACTTTTTGCACTGAATGATTTAGTGATGATATAAAACAGCTAACCCGGGATTCATTGTAAAGGCACGCAGCCGCTCTGGGAGGGAATGCTGTAGGAGGAGTGTGATTAGACAGAGTATATATGTACAGGAAGAGGTTTTGAGGTAAGAATGAAAAATTATGAAGAAGGGATAGAGAGAAATTACAAAAAACAAGGAGCCACTTAGTAGAGAAGAGAATAATAATGGGATGGTGAAAGAATAAAGTGTCAGGACTTATTAATTTCCTTCAAATGGCAAGGTACTGGAAGGCGAAGGTTCAAAGAAGTGTTAAGTAGGATAACCGCTAATACACAACATTGAATGAGCTGGTGGATCAGGGGAGAGAGGGAGTTAAGAGTTTTAAAAGTTGAGGGAAGTAAAGAAATTGATGTAAGTGTGTTGAGAGCCTAGAAGGAAGTCAAATGCAACACATCACCAGAGACTGATAGGGTTGTCTTTGCACCATTTTACACAGGGATGACGCGTGCAGTGGCTGTCTCTGTCTTTCACGTAAGATGGGAACCCAGTGAGATATTCTTGAATTGGCAAGACGCATTTTATTGTGCTCTATATATGGGTAACGAGAATGGGAAGGACTCTGATAACTATACGTATAAAGGTGCATCTACATATGCCTGTAGACACGTTAGGGTGCATCTAAACGCGTGCTCAAACATCTGTTGTGAACACTGGTTTTTTAACATGTTTAGGTCATAGACCACTATATCACTGGACTGTTCACGCGACAATGTTTTGAAATTGCCAGGCTGCATAGCGGCCCGCGGCCCGCCCGACAAAGAGATATAGTGGTCTATGGATTATCATATAGACTGGTTTATCAGTATATATGATATACTGTAATCTTTGTAAATGTTTGTTCTATAATATTATCAAATAAAAAATAGTAAAACACGCTAAAGAAATGCCATTACGAGACTGAAGAAATATGCATGAACTATGCAATATGAACATATTCAATGCAATGAATGAAATGAAATATGCAATGAACATATTCACTTCAACTCTTTGTCATTTAAAACTTTGCGGGTCAACTTTTATCATGAAGAGTATCAATAGAAGCGCAATTTTATTAGCTTTCTATTGATATATTTCGTTTTCTGATAAATGAATTAGAACCACGCATAAATTAGTGTTGAGTAAATAAATAAAATCATCAAAAGGGTAATTTTCCGGATTGATGATGTTATTTATTTACTTATATATTTTGTTTTCTGATAAATGAATTAGCACCATGCATAAATTAACGTTAACTAAATAAATAACTTCATCAATCGGGAAAATAACCCGATTGCTGATTTTATTTATTTAGTTAACGCTAATTTATGCATTGTGGTAATTCATTTATCAGAAAACGAAATACATCACTGGAAAGCTAATAAAATTGCGCTTTTATTGATACCCTTCATGATAAAAGTTGACTCGCAAAGTTTTAAATGGCGAAGAGTTTAAGTGAATATTAAGGTCATGCATATTTCTTCAGAGTCTCGTAATGGCATTTCTTTAGCGTGTTTTACTGTTTTTTTATTTGATAATATTATAGAACAAACATTTACGAAGATTACAGTTTATCATATATACTGATAAACCAGTCTATATGAGCCGTATATATATATATATATATATATATGAATCCGAGAGGCCCTCCGACTTAAGGGCCATTGTGCAACAGGCCGCTAATCCGTGCGCAGTCCAGATTTACAGTGGTCTATGTTTAGGTGTATGTTTGCTGCAGTATTTAGACATGTGTATGCAAACATGGGTCAGTAATGTTGCGAACATGCTCGCAGCAGAGGTAACGCGATAAGTGTGTCCACATGAGTTAGATGAGACTCCAGCATATAATGTCGGCGAGTAAGGACGCGATATTGGCGGCTGCAGCAGTGAGTGATACTTTTGTGCGACGGTATGCCACAGAAACGCCGTCGTCGTTGTTTCTGGATGCGTCCAAGTCACTACGCCGGAGAAACAGGTTGGACGAGCCTGATGTCATTCACGATATTACACGTGACGATAGGGCTCAGTCACAGTCAAGACACAGTCTTAGTCACACTACTGTAGTCACAGTCACACTACAGACCACTGGATCGTTTTACAACTTCTATGCGGATATCTGCACATGATTATGAAGTGCTGCCACATAAGACTGGGCCACATATCTGTAAACAGGACACCGATCAACGAGAAGCAATATCAGCTGCTGATCGCCTGGCTTTAACACTACGTTACTTAGAAACAGTGGATTCCTACAGCATGTAATATGTTCCGGATATCAAAGCAGTCCATTAGCGAGATTGTACCTGTGGTGTGTTGTGCACTGGTCAGGGAACTCGCCGAGCATGTATAGGTAAGGGTGATTGCCAGTCGTCCCGTCCCGTATTTGAAATGTAATATTCACTTTATTTACTAAGGTATTATTTTCTACTTTAACGTAAACAGCATTTTTTTTACCATTATATACCAACATCATATCAAGATGTAGTGAAACCCTACTCCCCAGAAAGGTATCCTGTATTTTGATTTAGACAGTATGGCAATTATTACAGTAACCTTTATAACCTATTTAATGGACAGTAAATTAACTTATGTAGTGGATATCATTTATTTGTGTTTTTAATGGCATACATACATAAATAATAGCAGGGTCAATGACAGTAGGTCAATAAACAGTCAATAACAAAAACAATAACAATAACATAATAACAAGGTGTATAAACAGTAGGGTCATCAGAGTCCGTACCAGAGTATCATACCATATGTATGTATATAGATTATAGAGGTATATGATCTGTATCATCTTGTGCCAATAGTGATGGTGTGTGAGATACATTTTACTCGGGATGGCGCCCGTGAGGCGTATGGTACGTGCCCTTTTCAGCCTCCTGTAGTATGGTGAATATCTTTTGCTGAACTGTTGACCGTGCATGTTGTGTTTTCAGTGTCCTAAGTTTACATGCAATGAAATCGCTAAATGACTGGTGTTCATCTCGTTCATTATACCGTTTGTGAAGGGCTTTCATTACATCATACGCCTCTTCTACAATGTCCTCATGCCTGCGTTTGGCTGCTTGTCGTCAGCGGGGATCTATTCTGACAGGACTACGGGGCCCATCAGCGCCTGTTCCTTGGGGTTCCATGTCACCTGTTTCCTCACGCTCCACACACGCGTCACCATCTTGTGATGTAGATGCGGCATGACGCACCTCCTGGAAATGTATGATTGATAACCCATTACAGGATTAATAACGTCACATGTACATTAGTATGCGAGTGATATTATGCT
>JACEEZ010020793.1:37500-40000 GCA_016584305.1 Chionoecetes opilio
CCACTGTGTTTGGGTGGGCCGAAGGCCCACCAAATACGACTCTCTATTAGCCCCTTCTAAACTTTCTGAAATCAGGATGTAGAAATGTATGTATTTCCCCCAGATAGCCCCTTCTACTTCTGAAAATCACGGATGTAAAATGTATGTATTCCCCCCAACCCATTCACTCACCCATATACCATCACCACCCCACCATTCATCACTATATACCCATCACCCCACCTTATTCCCTCACATCACCATCATCCCCAACTATCACCCCCCACTCCATTCAACTTCACCCATCACCCCACACCATTACCCATCAACCCCACCCATTCAATCACCCATTACCCATCACCCCACCCATTCACTCACCCATTACCCATCACCCTACATCAAGGTTTCCTCAATTCTTGCAACCCACTTTTTTTTCACAATTATCGCTAATAGGCTGCTAAAAAAAAAAAAAAAAAAGTGATCGGATCATCTCATAATTGGGCTTAAAACCTTCCCCTGGTCAACCCAGTTCCAAAAATGTGCCATATGAGGTGATTGCACCACGGGGGGCGGAACCTATACCAGACACACACACACACACACACACAGACAGACACACTTTCGCTTATATTTACCATTACCCATCACCCCCCACCAATTCCCTCACCCATCACCAATCACCCCCAACCCATCACCCCCCACCCATTCACTCACCCATCACCCCACACCCATTACCCATCAAGGGTAAATCAAGGGTACACACCCATTCACTCACCCATTACCCATCACCCTACATCAAGGTTTCCTCAATTCTCGCAACCCACTTTTTTTTTCACAATTATCGCTAATAGGCTGCTAAAAAAAAAAAAAAAAAATGATCGGATCATCTCATAATTGGGCTTAAAACCTTCCCCTGGTCAACCCGGCTCCAAAAATGTGCCATACGAGTTGATTGCGCCACGGGGGGCGGAACCTATACCAGACACCACACAACACACACACACACACACACACACACACACACACACACACACAAACACACACCACACACACACAACAACACACACACACCCACACACACACACCAACACACAGACAGACAGACAGAAGAGACACACTTTTGCTTATATTATTATAGATTACCCATCACCCCCCACCTATTCCCTCACCCATCACCCATCACCCCAACCCATCACCCCCCACCCATTCACTCACCCATCACCCACACCCATTACCCATCACCCAATTTGGATGTTCTCCAAATTGGTTCAAAAATGTTAATTTGAATTTGGTGTTCCATTTTGGTGTTTTGGTGGAGAGTCCATGTTTGGTGGGCCGAAGGCCCACCAAACATGGAGTCTCCAGATAGCCCCTTCTAACTTTCCTGAAATCATGGATGTAGAAATGTATGTATTCCCCCCACCCATTCACTCACCCATTACCCATCACCCCCCACCCATTCACTCACCCATTACCCATCACCCCCCACCCATTCACTCACCCATTACCCATCACCCCCCACCCATTCACTCACCCATTACCCATCACCACACACCCATTCACTCACCCATTACCCATCACCCCCCACCTATTCCCTCACCCATCACCCCCCACCCATTCACTCACCCATCACCCCACACCCATTACCCATCACCCCACCCATTCACTCACCCATTACCCATCACCCTACATCAAGGCTTCCTCAATTCTCGCAACCCACTTTTGTTTTCACAATTCTCGCTAATAGGCTGCTAAAAAAAAAAAAAAAAAAAAAGTGATCGGATCATCGCATAAGTGGGCTTATGACCTTCCCCTGGTCAACCTGATTCCAAAAATGTGCCATATGAGGTGTTTGCGCCACGGGGGGCGGAACCTATACCACACACACACAGACAGACAGACAGACAGACAGACAGACACACTTTCGCTTATATTATTATAGATATTATATATATATATATATATATATGTATATATATATATGTATATATATATATATATATATATATATTATATATATTATATATATATGTATATTATATATATATATATATATGTATATGTATATATATATGCATATATATGTATATATATATATATATATATATATATATATATATACATATATTATATGTATATATATATATGTATATATTATATATATGTATATATATATATATATATATATATATATATATATATAATATATATATATATATATATATATATATATATATTATATTAGGGTGTCTCAAATATACAAATGGAAGATTTTGGGTACGGGTGACTCTTGCCCGTATTAACCTCTATAAATAATTGTTCACACAAAATTTGACAGCTGTAGGAGGATTTTGAGTGGTCACTCAAATTGGCCACTTTTTTTTTATTTATACAAAATGTAATTCTCTTGCGCAGGTGATGGCGACTAGAGCAATAAATCAGTTGTGGTCGCTGGACAAGGCCCCAATTGCAGAGATTGTTTGTCCGCGACTTCCATCGAAAGAGCAGTGTCTGATGCTTT
>JACEEZ010020793.1:45000-50000 GCA_016584305.1 Chionoecetes opilio
ACCTTTATTGAGAAGGCTGGCCTTCTCAACAAGTTATGATGTTTTTAATATTCACTTATTATTGTTTTTAATGTACTCTTGTTCTTTTATGTATTTTGTTATTTTTAAATAGTTTTATTCTATCCTACATTTTGTTTTTTAGTTTTACTTTTCATGTCTCTTATGTAAGCAGGCGTCAATAACCCCGCAGTTGCGGCGCTTTAAAACTATAATCAATCAATCATAACTTCTTTCGGATCTCTAACTCTGACTTTGAGCGCCTGTTGAACATGGTTGGGCCACACCTACCTAAATGCTACGGTACACTTAAATGTTCCACCTGCTCCCTTGTCCATTCCATATTCCCCGATGTAGTGCGACCCTTCACCGCCGATGCCTCTCTGCCTGTCGACCTGCTCCCAGCACGTTGCCTCCTCCACACCACCCATACCAACTTTTCTCCTACACATTACATAGTAACAACATGTCTGCCACAGTCTGTTCCTAATTAGTTGACATCTTGTTGCCTACCTTGTCAAAGTCCTGTGTTACCAACGCATGTTTGCGTCCAGTGTGGACGCACCCTAAGTCTTCTTCATGTTCCTGGAAAACTATTTGGAAAAGGCTGTTTGGTTGAAGCATGAAGGAAAGTCTCAATATGAAGACTAAAAACAGGGTAGTTTTATATATGGTTAAAGTGGCGTTGATTAGTTTTTTGGGCTTCATTAAGGAGAAATGTGAAAGAGGCAGAATAATACAATGACCATTTTGTTGTCTTAGGCCTCGGCCACACGAAGCCCAAAACATTGCCCGAAACATTATACTGGTAGCATGTCTGGAACATGCTACATACATGCGTTTGAACAAGCCCCAAACATGATGTTGAACTTGCCGTCCAATTAACTTCAAAATGCTACAACCACAGCTTCGATCAAGTTCAAAACATTTTGACAGTCCACACCACGGCACAGCTGGCAGTGCCCTGTAGGCTCAGTAGTTCATCAGTTCCCATACCCGATTTAGCCTTCATTTTCTTCATTTCCCTTCTAAGCTAACCTGTCAGTCTCTATCTTCTTCATCACCTCAAGTTGGTCTACATTCAACTCGTCGCTAATATCCTTCCGCGTATCAAGCTTCTTATGCCTGCTTTTATAATCGGGATTGGTGGGATCCCGTACTATTGGATGAGATCGGTAAGTGTCTATTAGACGCAGTGCCAGTTCCCTTGTCCATTCTATGGCAACGCAACAGTCTCGTCCTCTCACTAACAATATGTCCAAACGAGTGATTGTCCTTACACGTTCCCCACCACGAAACGTCCACACCAGTGTCTGGAAGCAAATGTCCACACCAGTGTCTGGAAGCAAGTTCGGGGGGTTTGACCGTCCAAACGAGAGATGTCGAATATGAATGTGAACATGGCCGTAGCAATGTTTCGAACATGCTTCAAATCGTGTTTACGTATCGTGTGACCGAGCCTTTAAAGAAACCTTATAACCTTGACAGGACTGAAGTGTGGCGGTTATAACAAGTCAGGCACTAGATGCATATATTTTACTTTGAACGGGGATAGTATGAATATTACTTGGAGGGTTGTTACAGATAATTTATAAAGTGATAAGGGAAAGATGTAAGTGATAAGTTTTAGGAGGTGTAATCAGTTAGTAATGGTGAAACGCAGGCTTAATGTAATCGTCCAGACCATTTCATCATTCCTGATGTCATGCAGTCAAAACATAGCCACTATCGAGTATATCAACAATATGTTGTTACTTTTTGCATCCAGTCACCCGTTTTTAAATGATCCGCAATCAAAATCTGTAAATTCCCTGAGTTCTCAAAACACAACTGGCGACCAGCAGACGACGCACCACGGGTCGGTGACGTCACGTCAGGCGGCCTCCCGCACCCGCACAAATACAAATACACGTACAATTATAAATAAATATAATACTTGAAGAATTTTGGGTGTTTCTGATGGATTTGTTTTGCGATAGGGCATATACTTGCATTCTTTATGGGTGCAGCAAGAAAGCTGTGACTTTCCAGAGAAGTTTGCACACGTATACGACCAATACAGCCACGATGAATGTGTGGAAAATGTTGGTGAGTCGGACAGATTGGAATGGAGGGCCATCGCAATGGGATGAAGGTGGGGAACGGGGGTGGATGTTGTTGGTGGTGGGGAAGCGGGGATGGTTGTTGGTGGTAGGGATGTGGGTGGGAACGGGGGTGGGTGTTGGGGGATGTGGGTGGGGGAAGGGGATGGGCGTTGAAAGTGGGGATTGTGGGTGGGAACGGGGGTGGGTGTTGGGGGATGTGGATGGGGGAAGGGAATGAGTGATGGAAGTGGGGATTTGGGTGGGAATGGGGGTGGGTGTTGGGGGATGCAGGTGGCGGAAGGGGATGAGTGTTGGAAGTGGGGATGTGGGTAGGAACGGAGGTGGGTGTTGGGGGATGTGGGTGGGGAAGGGGATGAGTGTTGGAAGTAGGGATGTGGGTGGGAATGAGGATGGGTGTTGGGATGTGGGTGGGGGAAGGGGATGACTGTTGGAAGTGGGGATGTTGGTGGGAACGGGGGTGGGTGTTGGGGGATGTGGGTGGGGGAAGGGGATGAGTGTTGGAAGTGGGGATGTGGGTGAGAACGAGGGTGTGTGTTGGGGGATGTGGGTGGGGGAAGGGGATGAGTGTTGGAAGTGGGGATGTGGGTGGTAACGGGGGTGGGTGTTGTGAGATGTGGGTGGGTGTTGGGGATGAAGTAGGGTGAATAATGGCAGATTCTTGAAGGACTCCATCATCTCTCTCTATCTCTCTCTCTCTCTCTCTCTCTCTCCCCTCTCCTCTCTCTCTCTCTCTCTCTCTCTCTCTCTCTCTCTCTCTCTCTCTCTCTCTCTCTCTCTCTCTCTCTCTCTCTCTCTCTCTCTCCTCTCTCTCTCTCTTTCTCTCTCTCTCTCTCTCTCTCTCTCTCTCTCTCTCTCTCTCTCTCTCTCTCTCTCTCTCTCTCTCTCTCTCGGTGAATCACCTCCTCTGACGTCATCAAATAATATTCGCGGGCCGGTTGGAACGATGAAAGTTTTTTCCCCGCGCTTTTTACAAAAGTCGTGTTTTTACGGAAATAAGGCGTGGACATTTTTTTTTTTTGTGGATTAGGTGTTTTGAATGAACAATCAACATATTTATGCAAAAAACAAAATGCGTCTGGACGATTACTTTAAGTGGTACAGTTTATGTATGTGTAAATGGATGTTACTGCAACAGGTACACAAAAGCAAAGGGAAATGATCAAGGTTCGAGAAAGTTAGTGCTTAAAGAGGTGGTTTGTGAGAGGCCTGTGGCTGTGGAGGCAAAGGTAAATGTTTAGATACATTGTTAATGTAAGATGGTTTGTGTGGCTGTGAGGCGAGCAAATGATTTGTGTGTAGGTGAGTAAATAGATATATTAGCAATGAAGTGCTTGCGGTAAAACTGGAATTAGTTGTTGAGGCGAAAATTGTAGCTGGAACA
This sequence comes from Chionoecetes opilio, assembly GCA_016584305.1. Classification (NCBI taxonomy): domain Eukaryota; kingdom Metazoa; phylum Arthropoda; class Malacostraca; order Decapoda; family Majidae; genus Chionoecetes; species Chionoecetes opilio. The sequence continues at coordinate 48,484 of JACEEZ010020793.1, forward strand.
ACAACAACAACATCATCAACAACAAAACATCAGCACTATATCAAAATTATAAGTCTATGCTAATCATCAACAATTCAGTAATGGAGGCAGACTGTTTGCAGGGCTGCCGTGAAGACACCCTCTGCCACGTTCAAGTCCAGCGATATTTCTTTATACTTCACGAATTGGAATGAAACCTCCTAATGGTGCCCATCAACCATAACTTTGATCACTATACGCCGTATACGGTGACCAAGTATGGGGGTGGGGGGGAGTACCGAGGATGACATGAGTCTCAGAAAGGCACCTGTGTAAACATTGCCGCTGCCTGAGTGAGCACGACAAGTCTTTGCCGTGTGCTTGAGCCTTGATGTAGAAAGAATGATGTAAGGTTTGCCTCATCAGGGTAGTGAGGTGAATTATTTAGACCTTCTGTAAAATGCGATACGTTAGTGGTGATGATGGTGGTGGTGGTGATGATGATGGTGGTGGTAATAATGGTGATGGTGGTGGTGATGGTGGTAGTGGTGGTGATGATGGTGGTGGTAGTGGTGATGATGATGGTGGTGGTAGTGATGATGATGGTGATGGTAGTGGTGATGGAACGGCAGCACGAAGTCGCCGTGCAGTGCTGTGATGCAGAGTTGAAAAGAACTAAGAAAAAATATAAGTATATGCACGATACCCTGTACTGTCACGCTAAAAGAATAAGCCAAATAATGTATCGATATACTAAATACAGGTGTACCATTATGCCATTTTTAAGAAGAAAAAAAATCACGATGCCTAATTATGACCAAGAAACAGAAAAGAGAATAGGAGAAAAAAGGCTCCATGCACACACAACCCACATCAAAGGGAACAACCGACCAGCGGAGCCTAAACATTAAAGGAAGGATTAAGATGAAAACAGCAATAAAACAAAAAGGCAGCCAGAGAGAACTTTTGATGCAAGAAGAGAAGAGAACTGAAAGTCTATGCGTGAAACCTGGTCATAATCTACCTTGTTTTGTTGTGTTGAGAAAGAGAGAGAGAGAGAGAGAGAGAGAGAGAGAGAGAGAGAGAGAGAGAGAGAGAGAGAGAGAGAGAGAGAGAGAGAGAGAGAGAGAGAGAGACAGAGAGAGACAGAGAGAGACAGAGTCAAAGTCAATTAATTAAGTAATAGGTGTAGCAGAAAGGAAAATTGATAAAAAGATAAGGAATAAAGGAGACATGAGGCAAAGGCAAGGGATATATGCCAATGCTTTCATGATAGTGGAATGGGCTGTAAAGTTCTGCAGAATGTGTAAAGATACGAAGATGAGGAGGAGGATGATAAAAACTTTAAAAAAGTTGTTTAGTTATGAGTTGTATGTTTGTTTCTTCAGGATTTCTTTAGTGTCTTCTTAGGTGGTGCTTTGTCTCCTTCCCTCACACACACAATCCACGTGCACACACACACACACACATAGATTTCACGCACGCGTGCCTACGTGCCTGTGTGTGTGTGTGTGCGCGCGCGCGCCTGCCTAAAAACCACCCTGTGCTCGCGGGGTTCT
>JACEEZ010020793.1:57500-62500 GCA_016584305.1 Chionoecetes opilio
AACACACACACACACACACATACACATACGCGCACACACACACACAGACGCAAACGCACACACACACACACACACACACACACACACACACACACACACACACACACACACACACACACACACACACACAGTCCATGCCTCTTGCTGTCCCGCGAGTAATTGTTTCTACAGCAGCGAATCCTTGACTGTGATCTTGTGTTCTGCTTCCTCGCTGGACGGGCTGAGCCCCGCCGTCGAGTTCCTGAAGCTGAGGTGCCCCATAGGTATCGGGGGTTGTTGGACCTGGGGCACCGGCAGGGTGTTGGGGGCGGTGGTGGTGGTGGTGGTGGTGGTGGTGGTCTGGGTACTGACTGGGTTGTAACCATTGGCCACAACGGTTGTCATTGTGGTCACTTCTGAACACAAGGACTCCCTCTTCTTGCCTCCGAACAGCCGTCGCCCGTAACTGTGTGGAGAAAAGAGGAAAGTAGGGAAGATGCAGAGGAAGAGAGAGGGGAAATAAGGTGTCAGGTGAGACAGGGGATAAGGAATCAGATGAAAGATAAAAGAAGGTAGAAGAGGGATGGTGGGGGAGTGAAAGTTTGTTTGGGGAATAGGAAATAATTATTTGTTATCTCGTTGTTATGATAAGTGATGAAACTACTACTTCTATTACTACATTTGTTTCTACAACCGAATACTATAACATCTACCTATACCACTATTACGTCTGATACTGATACTACTACTACTACTACTACTACTACTACTACTAACTACGACTACTACGACCACTACGACTACTACTCCTACTACTACTACTTACTACTACTTACTAAAGTAGAACAAATTTATGAGGTCTGTTTGGGCGTTGGGTGGAGTGGGGAATTCCCTGTCGGACGCGCTGCCACGTCAGTCACAACACATAATGTCTGTTTCGTATATCAGTTATTTACCACTTCTGAATGAATTTTAAATATTCTGTATAAATTTAGTTTTATAATAGGGCTACACACTGTTATCAATGTATATTTTTTAAAGAAAATAATGATGATTTTATTCAAATACCACAACACTTGACACAGTAGCTTTACAATGTTGCCATTTAGACACCAAGAGCTCACTTCCTCGTAACCCATCAGGGTGACTCGGTTGGTAGAGCTGTGGGCTCGCGTGCAGCGTCCCTGCATTCGGTCAGCCGTTCGAGCCCACCAGGTTCGTCCTGGCGTGGTGGCTCTTTGTATAGTCAATAACCTTGTAGTTGGTACTTGCAAAGTGTCTAGATAGGATCAAAGTATGTATGTATCACTTCCTCGTATATAGGCCGCCACCCACGATGGAAGTTACGCCTACACGCTCGCGTGTTCTTCATAGTCGGGAGAAGGAACTGGTTTACAATGTGAATAAGTACTAAGTCTTCTTAGAAGAATATATAGGTCAATATAGGTTATATTATTGCACCTTCCATAGCAGTGGTTCGAACTGCCAAAGCCAAGTCGAAACACTGTAAAACAAGTTCAAGTCGAAACACTAAAATAAATTACAATGTCATACCTTTAGAAAAGTGTCTCATTCATAAGAAAGCACAAAAGGGAGACAGACAGACAGACAGACAGGAGTGTTATCGTTTCGCTAAGGGTCTAATCCCATACTTGGCCAGTTACGAAATTTGGCAGTGTGCCGCGGGTAGGCAATTCCCCGAATAAACCAACACCCAGACGGACTTCATAAATTTATTCTACTATATGTAGTGATGGACCGGATATCCGAATCCTCATCCGCATTTGCGGATATCCGCATCATTTTTAACATCCGCATCCGCATTCATAGATGCGGATGTTATGCGGATATTTTGAATAACTAAACACTGTATAGTATGTCAGCTAGAGAGAGAGAGAGAGAGAGAGAGAGAGAGAGAGAAAAGAGAGAGAGAGAGAGAGAGAGAGAGAAGGGGGGACTCGAAATATTATGCAACTGGTGAAAATGAGGTCATATTATGACTGGTCGTCACATTAAGCCTCACCTGGAGCAGTCAGTCTTGGGGCGCGGCGAGCCATCCCTGTGCCTGACGGATTGGCCGCGCGGGTCAGCCAGGCCGCGGGCAGTCTTCCACCTCTCTATGTGGTGTCTGATGCTGTTTTGCACCTCGCTGTTCAGGAAGCAGTAGAACAACGCTATCCAGAAACCCTGAGGAAGACACAGAGGGGGAACGGGATTAGTCATAGGCGTGAGTCTTAAAAAAACAAGGTGTGAGATTAAATCATACGGAGTAAATAGTGGGAGATGCGTGAATGAAGAAAGAACAAAGTGTACAGGCCATTTATTAAGTAAGGAGGATGTTCATTGGTGTCAAATGTGAGCATGGGCGTGATGTGTTTGAGTTGTGGGTTAGTTAGCTCGTAGCTAGTTAGATAGTCAGTTATTTAGTGAGGGAGGGAGGGTGGGAGGAAGGAAGGAAGGAAGGGAGGAGGGAAGGAGCTAGTGAGGGGAGTGAATAAATAAAGGAGAGAGGGAAGAAGGAAGTGAGTGAGTGAGTGAGCTAACGAGTGAGTACGTTTGTTTGAGTGAGTTTGTGAGTGGGTCAGGTAAGAAGGGAGTGGAATAGAAAAAGGGAGGAGGGAAGGAGCTCGTGAGTGACTGAATAAAGGAGAAAGGAAAGAAGGAGGGAAGGAGTTGGGTTAATGAGTAAACAGGTGTATTAGTTTGTGAGTGAGTGAGTGAGTGAGTGAGTCAGGGAGGAAGGGAGTCAGTGAGTGGTTTGTGTCAGCACGTATACATACCTGCGTGGAGAGGAGGACGGCGCGCACGTGTTCCAGCTCCTGCGGGAGGGCGATGAGCAGCATGTAGGTGAGGCCGAGCAACGGGATCAGCACCAGCAGCGCCTTGGTGGCCTTGCGTGACCTCTGCGTCTCCACCGTGTTGGCCGAACGCAGCTTGGTGATGAGGACCTGCAGAAGGAGAGGAGAAGGGCGTAGTGGTGAGCAAGTGGTGTGGTCTGGTGAGGGGGTGGAGTGAGTGAGGTGGGTAAAGTTGTGAATGCGAAATAGGTTTGGGTTTAAGGTAGATTCACACATAGCCGACCTCGTGCCCCGACCTGTCCCGTCTTTGAAACTTTGGAGGACGGGAGTGGTCGGGAGGCTTTACCTCCCCCAACCCACGAATGGCGTCCTCAGGACGCCCTCACCCCGTCACCCCCTCGGCAGACGACGTCCATTGAGCCGACCTTCGTAACGTGGTCGGGATGCCGACGGCAAACTGGTGGCACGAACAGCAGTCCCACTCGATGGCGTCCTCACACGTCCGCGTCTCGCGTGCGTCCCGCGTGTCGACGGGCGTATTGAGGACGGGTGCTGCCCCCCGATGCCCCCCGATCGCATCCACAGGTGATTTAAAAGGGAGCGTGACCGCTGTCAAAACACAGTCCAGCACGTGCCCTATAGGCGAAGCAACATATGTTCCTCATCATGGCCTACCACAACATCACTCCAGATCATGTCCAGCTGTACTTGGCGTACCACCAACAACTGTGCTCTTCGTTAGAGAACGTCAGCAAGGTTATGCTCGAGCTCGTGAAGAGGAGGAAGAGGAGGAAGAGGCGAACTCAGTTTTATGTGTTATGACCTGAGTCATAATATTATAATCTACATACATTACGTATATACAGTCAGCCGCGGCTGCTGGTATGTCTGAGGTGTATATTGAGTAGAGGGTTCGGGAGAGGGAGCTACCTTGAGGCACTCCAATTTAATTCGAAACTGACTCCTATAAGCTATTCTTAGGTTATGGACGCCCTCTTATCATCAAGAAAGCTGCATAATAATTTAGTAATAATATCAGGTGCTTGTCAGTGAGGTCCGTTCCACACCGACCGTTCTTATACGAGCGCCGGTCGCCTCCCGCCATCGTGGCGCAACCTGGATGCGGCGGGACGCGCCGCGCCCCCTTCCAGCTGCTTACAGAAGGCGTTCTCATCACGCCAGGTCCTACCGCGTCCTACTTGGTCCCGCCGCGTCCTACTTGGTCCCGCCGCGGTACGCAGGGCGACATCTGCAACACGCCCGTGTCCCGTCACATGCCGTCCTTTGAAAGTCTGCCCGACCCGTCCCGAATTTTTTAGCTCGAAAATGAGCGAAAAAAATGCTCGAAAAAATTTGCCTCTTCTCCGCCGCGTCCCGACCACTGGCATGACCGCGCGGGGGCGCCCAGACCAGGGCCGACTATAAGGAGCGGTCCTCACACGTTTGCTGCCGTTTTCAATGGTCGAGACAGGTCTGGGCACGAGGTAGGCTATGTGTGAACCTACCTTTAAGCCCCGTTCTCACAGCCGATTTGGGTACCTCGATCAAACTCGATCATGCGATCGTGTAATGACCTGCCTCGGTCGGCAGGGAGGTCCTGCTCAGTCGTGCGCGGTCTTGTGCGGTCTACCTTGGTCGGTAGGGGTCGGAGTTTCTACACGGATTTTTTTGACATGTCAAAAAAATCCGTGTAGCATTGAGAAGGATCGAGAAGGCACACGGTCGTAAAGCGATCGTGAAACGATCTGCAGTACATCGTGTAGCGCTTAGCTAAAGTCGTGTATAGTCGTGTAAAAGGTCGAGTTGATCGGGAAGAGATCTAGTCACATCGGGTGACAAACTTTTACCGATCTGTACTCGATCAACTCGACCTCTACACGACCTCTACACGACCTCAACTCGATCTTGCCCGACCCCTATCGGGTGCATGTACTCGATCATTTCTCGACCGCCCCGATCTCAACTCGACCTTACACGACTTGCGCCCGACTTCCGCCCGATCACACACGACCACACCCGATCGCCTCGATATAAACGCGGCGTCAGCGGCATTTCTCATATGTTCCCAAGATTCCGTCGAAGAAACATCTACTCACCATGCCAAGAAAAAAGAAGATACCTGCTGCCGCCATCATCGATGATGATCTTGCCGAGGACAACAGGCCCCCGAGGTCCCCGACGCCGGCCCCGTCCCCATAAGAGCCTACAGAGGTGCCCTCAGAA
>JACEEZ010020793.1:70000-85000 GCA_016584305.1 Chionoecetes opilio
ACAGGATTGCTGTGGCCATAAAAAAATCCATTTCATCAAAGAGGGAGAGTCACTGGTGGGCAAGCAGCGTTCTCTGGACGGTGCGCGTAGCCGCATAAAAATAGTGCTCAAAATTTAGAGTATGCGGCCATATTTGCGTTTGCGGAAGTGCTTCCGCAAACGCAAATCCGCAAACATTTACACTTCCGCAAATCTGCAAACTAATTCGGACTTCCGCAATTTGCGGAAGTTGCAATTTGTAGAAGTGCCCACCTCTGAGTGTGTGTATGTGTGTGCGTGTGCGTGTGCGTGTGCGTGTGCGTGTGCGTGTGCGTGTGTGTTTGTTTGTTTGTTTGTTTGTTTGTTTGTTTGTTCGTTTGTTTGTTTGTTTGTTTGTTTGTTTGTTTGTTTGTTTGTTTGGTTGGTTTGCTTCAAGCGTGGGTCAAGCAACAGTTGATTTATATCAATCAATTTAATGTTAGATGTCAAGTAATAGTGAATACTCTATGCATTCTGCTTAACTCAAAACAACTGAATGACATAAAAATTAAGTACTATACGATGCTCACGAAATGCAAAATTATATAAACACACACACACACACACCACACACACACACACACACACACACACACACACACACACACCACAACACACACACACAACACACACACACACACACACACACACACACACACACACACACACACACACACACACACAACACACACACAACACACACACACACACACACACACACACACACACACACACACACACACACACACACACACACCGATCACCCCATCCTATGAGCGCGTAGACCCTCAGTTTGATGTTCTCCACCGAAAAGGTTTGGACCACCAGCATGTAGAGATAGAAGCCTGCAGAAGGGGATTAGGGTAGACAAGGGTATGGGAGTCGGGGAGGAGAGAGGCGAGGGAAATAACGCGTGGAGGAAGGAGAAACATGGGGAGAGCATGAGAGAGGGTGAGAAGAGGAGGGAGAGGATAAAAGATATGGGAGGAGGGACGGGGTGAGGAGGAAGGGAAATAGTGTACGTTTATTATAGTGATTACAGGTGACTATCTCTCTCATTCGCTCTAATTTTCTCTTTCTTTCTTTCTTTCTTTTTTCTCTTTTTTTTTTTCTCTCTCTCTCTCTCTCTCTCTCTCTCTCTCCTCTCCTCTCTCTCTCTCTCTCTCTCTCTCCCCTCTCTCTCTCTCTCTCTCGCTCTCGCTCTCGCTTCTCGCTCTCGCTCTCGCTCTCGCTCGCTCTCGCTCCTCTCTCTCTCTCTCTCTCTCTCTCTCTCTCTCTCTCTCTCTCTCTCTCTCTCCTCTCTCTCTCTCTCTCGCTCTCGCTCTCGCTTTCTCTCTCTCTCTCCTCTCTCTCTCTCTCTCTCTCTCTCTCTCTCTCCCCTCTCTCTCTCTCGCTCTCGCTCTCTCGCTCTCTCGCTCTCTCTCTCTGCTACACACACACACACACACACCATCATGTATTCCCTCCATGTATTCCCCACACACGCAGCTCAACCATAAACTACATCATCCTAATACCCTTTGTGTGCTTGCGTGTTTAATGTCGCACTGATACGCCGATGCATAGACCACTGTCTCATAGACCATAGACCACTAGACCACTGGCCACATCGGCCATATACAGTGGTCTATGGCCGATGATAAAACATCACACTAAAAAAAAAAAAGGTTATTTCTAGTGAAAAGTGTGATGTGAAATATCGAAATTAAAATGCGAAGAGAAAATGAAAATTATGAGATAGAAACAAAATATATAACTCGTTGTTGGGAACTGCGCATGGGACAGTTATGAGCGAGAAATGTTTGGTGTTTCCACGTGTAACAGGAGAAGGATGAGGAGGAAGATGGGGACGAAGAAAATAAATAAGAATGTACAAACGGAAAATAGAAGTAATACTATTAGTTAAAATGGAAAGGGGAATTCGAAAGAAAAAAAGAATGATGCAAGGAGAAAAAAACTAGGAGGATGACGGGGAAGAACGGATGTTAAAGTAGTGGATGAGGGAAAATGCAAAGAAATTTTTTAGAAAAAAAGGTATGACGGTTGAGTTACTCGGTTATTTACACTTCGTATATATAGAGAACTCCAAAAACAAGATACCGGGATGTTATAAAAAACGTAAGGGATATTGAAAAAGTCACCTTTTTATCGTGTACTGATTTTGTCATAGATATCTTTTGTCTTTGTATTCTCCTGTTCTCATTTCCTTTATAATTTCCGCATCATTTCCCTCATCTTGTTCTCGTTTTATTGTTCATGGTGGTTGTTTTCTTCATACTTTTATACGTATTAATTTTGAAACAATAATTATCATCCGGAAGTGAAGCGCATAATGGTATTGCTCTCTCTCTCTCTCTCTCTCTCTCTCTCCTCTCTCTCTCTCTCTCTCTCTCTCTCTCTCTCTCTCTCTTCTCCTCTCTCTCTCTCTCTCTCCTCTCTCTCTCTCTCTCTCTCTCTCCATCTCCTCTCTCTCTCTCTCTCTCTCTCTCTCTCTCTCTCTCTCTCTCTCTCCTCTCTCTCTCTCTCTCTCTCTCCTCTCTCTCTTCTCTCTCTCTCCTCTCTCTCTCTCTCTCTCTCTCTCTCTCTCTCTCTCTCTTCTCTCCTCTCTCTCTCTCTCTCTCTCTCTCTCTCTCTCTCTCCTCTCTCTCTCTCTCTCTCTCTCTCTCTCTCTCTCTCTTCTCTCTCTTCTCTCTCTCTCTCTCTCTGCTCTCTCCTCTCTCTCTCTCTCTCTCTCTCTCTCTCTCTCTCTCTCTCCTCTCTCTCTCTCTCTCTCTCTCTCTCTCTCTCTTTCTCTCTCATACACACACACACACACCACTACATTGATATATTGATTTAATGCTCCCGGGTTTCATTGCGGTCTCATTGCAGGGGCCTTAAGCTCCCTTGTTTTCTTTGCTGTGTCAATTGCAGGGGCCCTTTAAAGCTCCCTTGTGTTTTGCTGTGTCATCATTGCGGGGCCCTTAAGTCCTTGTGTTCATTGCTGTGTCATCTTTGCAGTGGCCTTAATGCGCCTTGTTTTCATGTGTGTCCTTTGCAGTTGCCAAATGTGCCTTGTGTTCATTGCGTTCATCATTGCAGGGCCCTTAAGTGCCTTGTGTTCATTGCTGCTTCATAAGCGTGGCCTTTAATGCGCCTTGTGTTCATTCCTGTGTATATTGCGTGGCCTTAAGCTGCCTTGTGTTCATTGATGTGTATCATTGCAGGGGCCAATGCGCCTTGTGTTCATTGATTTTCAATTGCAGTAAACAAAAACAAAGAAGAATATAAGAAAAAAAGGAAGTACAAGGGGCCGCGAGGCCCACGTGGTAGTTCCTGCCCCCCTAACACTACTCATCCCCCTTTCATCCCATCTATGAACCTATCCAGCCCCCTTTTTTTAAACTCCCTAATGCTCCGCACAACTCCCTTTTATTTGAACCCTTTCCCATTATTAACCAAAATTTGTGAACCGTTTTTCCCTATTTCCTTTCAAAATCACGTTTTTCCCCATTTTGAATCCGTACTTCTTTTTTTCCCCGGGGTTAAAACCGAAAAAAATGTTCCTTCCCTTCCTTTATTAAATCCCTTTATCCTTTAAAAATTCTATCGATCGCCCCTTACTCTCGTCTCTCGAGGGTGTAAGTTTAATAACTTCAATCTCCTTTCATAACTAAATTTACGATCCCTTGTAAAATTTTTGGTTTCATCCTTTCTCTGCACTTTTTCAAAAAGGTATATCCATTCGTAAAAAGGAGCCCAAAAGAATGATGTCGGGGGAAGGCCCTGATAGAGCCAGAAAAAGCTTTAGAATAATTTCCGCATTTCCCTTTTTTAACACTTTGGTAATTTAATCCTAATACCTATTAGCTTTTTCTGGCCTAAATACATTTTTTCCTAGGTGGAGGTCGGGGCTCCCCCTCCTCCAAGATTTTTTTCCCCTTCTAATTTCAGCGATACATTGCTTATGGTTTTTTATTACCGGGGTTTTTTTCTAAAAACTTTTCTAAGCTGTTTATAAATTTTAAATTTCCCCATCTGCCTCTGACTGCCCCATTTCGTTAATTTTTATTAAGTCTCCTTTAAAATATGTTTACATAGCTGTGATCCAAAAATCCTATTAATTTTAGTTTTTATCAGGAAACCTGCTGATATCACTGCTAACCCACTACCAAGCGTTGATGAAATCAAAATATAATACCCAAAACAGACCTTTTGTGGACTCCATTGTCCCACCCCCTTTCAGTTTTAAAAACCATTAAATTGTAACCCTTTGTTGCCTATTACTTACCCAAGCTCGCCAATGAAGAACCTTCCCTCTATTCCAGAGCCCTAACCTTATTTAAAGTCGCTCGTGTGGTACTTTCCCAAATGCCTTTCTAAAGCCCAGATAATTATATCAAATCCTTACTTTATCTCCCCGTCTCTAAATTTTCCCTATAAAAAACTCAAAAATTGGTAAGACATGCCCTCCCCTTGGGGAATCATGTTGTGAATCATTGATAAATAGTTTTCTAATGCTTTCAATGTTTTTTGCAATAAAGATTCCAAAATTTTAAACCCACCACTGATGAGACTTACGGGTCGATAATTTGTTTTAGTCCTCTGCTACCTTCTTAAATATGGAAACAACATTTCCTTCCTCCCCAAAAGGACATGCCCATCTAACCCTTTCCTAAAAAAAAGTGCACTATTGATCATAAACAATCCTTTTTCCCTTTTAATACCCCGGGATAAATTCATCTGGTCCTGGCATTTAAAAAAATTTTATTTTTTTTTTTACCCCCCTTCCACCATTCCCCATTTATCCAAAATCTTTAAGTTTCCTCATCGCTTTTTTTGAACATTGTTCACTATCAGGTATCGTTGGTATCCCCTCCGTAAAACACTTAAGAAATAACATTTAGATCTTACACATACCTCTCCTATTAGACCCCACCCTTCCCGACCCTTTAAAGGCCCAACTAAATTCCCTTGTTTTTGTTTTTTTATACCTGATAGAAAAACCCCTTTTGGGTCCCTTTTGCCTGTTGCTACTTAAAACTCATAATTGTTCTTAGCAACCGAGTTTTTTTTCTTCACGTCCTTGCCATCACGTTATTTCCATTATGGTCATTTTTTTGTTTACCCAAACCTGCCTTGAACCTTAAATAAATGTTTCTTTTTTTCTCCAATGTTGTTTTTAAATTGGGGTCATCCATTTTTGGGTCACTTTCTTTTTTGGACCTTTTTTCCCTATAAGGAATATTCTTTTCTGTCCCTCAATTTTAAATTTCCCTTTCAAATAGGGATAATTTTCCTCAGCCCCGACCCCACTTCCCTTTTAACCTCTCTAATTTCCTCCTCACCCCGACCTCATTCCTGCTAACCCCTCTAATTACCCTCAGCCACGACCCCACTTCCATATCAACCGCGCCAATTTCCTCCCCCCCGGTCCCTTCCTAATCCCTTAATAATTGGGGCCCTTTTACGCCAACCCCTGTCTTATCCCGGAAATTTTTTCCCCCCATTTCACACCCCTTATTAAAAAACCCCCAGGTGTCTTCTTTAAACCTGCATAATTGGCTTTCTGAAATTAGGTATTTGAGCTTATTGCCCCTTAATTTTTCCCAACTTCCCCTTTTAAACTAAAATTGATCTCATAATGGTCGTATTATTAAATTCCCACCGACCCCCCATATTTTTTAACTAAATCGTCTCTATTTTTCAGCAAAAGATTTAGAATATTTTTTTTCTATAGGCTCCTTTATTTGCTTGGGCTTAGGAAGTTCAGTGGCCTTAATGCTGCCTTTTGTGTTTTTTGTTGCGTTATCATTCAGGGCCCTTTAAAGCTGCCTTGTGTTCATTTCGTGTCACTTGCGTGGCCTTAATGCGCCTTGGTTCATTGCTGTGTCATCATTCAGTGGCCAATGCGCCTTGTGTTCATTGCTGCATCATTTCAGTGGCCTTAATCTTCCTTGGTTCATTTCTGTGTCATATTTATGGCCTTAAAACGCCCCGTTTCAATGCTGTTCATCATTGCAGTGGCCTAATGCTGCCTTGTTTTGGGCATTCTGTCATCCCTTTAAAAGGCCTTTAAAGCTGCCTTTTGGTTCATTGCTATGCATATTTCAGTGGCCTTAATGCTCCCTTTTGGCATTGCTGTCATCTTGCATGGCCTTTAAAGCGCCTTGGTTCATTGTCGTCATCATTGCAGTGGCCTTAATGCTGCCTTGTGTTCATTGCTTTTTCTCATTTAGTGGCCTTAAAGGGCCTTGTGTTTATTGCTTTCATCATTGCAGTGGCCTTAAGCTGCCTTGTGGTCATTGCTGTCATCATTGCAGTGGTCTTAATGCTGCCTTGTGGTCATTGCTATGTGATCATTGCACTAAATTAAGTTATGACATGTGTTCATTGCTGTCATTGCAGTCCTATGTTACTCATACCTCACGCTATGTTCCAGGATGTTCCCGTGTATGAATCACCTTTGAATTATAGCCAAGAACATGTGAACAATTTATTCTCGGGCAGGGAGAGTAATCGCATCTCTCATTACTCTATGTTTGGAGGGTACCCGAGTCATAACAATACCGTGTTCTGGCCCGCTATACGAGTACGCTCCATGTACCGTGTGTCAAATTTCCATATCCATCGTTTCAGTGTTGCCATGTTACAGGAAGGTGTTCCGATGTGTATAGTAAAAATGTCCGTCTATTATACATTTTTTATCATTATTATGCTTTGTTTAACACTGTCTTATACAATTGGTATTCTGGTTCTATCGTAACAAAATATACCATCGCGAATTCAACTATGAAAAATGTTAGCAATGTTTTGCATGTTAACGTTTATATTTATTGGATTCACATGCAATTAGATACTCGCCGTGGATTTGAGATAATCTTACGAGGTTTTTTTCGTTTTAGTTTTTTTTAAATTAAAACATAATGTTGAAAAGTACTATTTCATCATGGCAAATGAAAAACAAATCTAATTTTTATTTTCACAGGCAAATTTTATAGCAACTACTTTTTCCATAATCACAAGACAGTTTTAATACTTAAGAACACATGATTCTCTCTCCGATAATTATTTCACTGGACTTACTAACGCGTGTAATTACGTATATTATACACACACACACACACACACACACACACACACACAACAAAAACACGCCACGCACGCACGCACGCACGCACCACGCACGCACCGCACGCACGCACGCACGCACGCACGCACGCACGCACGCACGCACGCACGCACGCACGCACGCACGCACGCACACTCCTGGGGAACTCCGTAGTGTAAGGTATGGCACGCTCGGCTCACAACCGAGAAGTCCCGGGTTCGATCCCCGGGCGGAGCGAAGACAGACGGGCGGTCTTCTTAAAATCCGAGCCCCTGTCCACCCAGCAGTGAATGGGTACCGGGTGTCAGCCAGGGGTTTGTGACCCGCCTCCCGGGGTGGTGGCTTCGGCCAACACTAAGCACTAAGGATGAATGATAAAATAAATGTTGATATGGAGACAGGGCCATACGAGCGTTGCTCAGGCCCTGTAAAATACAACTAGATGAATACACGTATGCTGCCTTACCTTCCACGAACATCCACATGAAGTTGGTGAGCGTGAAGTAGTTGAGGGCGACGAAGAAGCCGCAGCCCAAGGACACGGTGACCAGACCCTGAGGGAGGCGCGGGCACAAGAGGGAGAACCGTGTGAGAGAGATCGGGAGGACGATGGGACCAGAAGGAGAAAATTGTTGTAAGAGGAAGAAGAAGAGGAGGAGTGTATATATATATTGATAAGGACGTAGTATTACAAGGTGGCAAAATAAGTTTCAGGAGAAACGTAGCGTATACTAAGTGAAGTAATAGGAGCCAGGAGAGAAAGAAGGAAATAAGGAGATGATGAAGGAAGAAAGGAAGCAAGGAAGGGACGAAGGAGGAAGGTAGGAATGAAGTAAGGAAGGAGGGGAAGATGCAATATAATATGAAATGATGCGTTAAAAATGTCTTATTATGGCCAATTAGAGGAACCAAGAGAGGAGAAACCGAAGAAAGTGAGGAAATAAGAGAAGATGGAATAGGGGAGGTGAAAAAATAATGAGGAAGGCGAGAAAGGTGGAAAGTTTGATACCGAAAAAGAGGATTACTGCACGTGAAAATACAAAACATTGTTTCTTTTTCTATTTTTTCCATTTTTTTCTTTTTTTTCCTTTTTTTTTGTCAAATGCTCGTTTAACAATGAATCTTTATCTCTGATATCAAAAAACATATGAAACAATGTTCTGGCTATATTTATGTACCAAAACAGCAGCAGAAAATATTTAATTACATTGCCCGCAGTAGTATTTTTTTTCCCAAAGCTGAGATGAAAATACTGGCGCTGTGTAACAACTTAATTTCTCCAAAAAATCAAGCATATAAATTATGTTGCGTGTCGTATGTACCGGCGTGTCGTATCATTGTTGCGTACTGCCCAGTAATACAATACGACGGACAATGATAACTCCCCCGTACCATCACTGCATTGCAATGATCGTGCCGCGGGACAGTGACATTCCCTGCGCACACTTGCCGAAGCAAGTGACTCATCATCCATTTGATGCAACGCCAAAAAGGCCGACAAATGCCATGTACCACCCATCACCAGCATCCCCTCCCATCACGCCGCATCACACCATCACCACTCACACTGGCAGTGATGGAGGGTGATGAGGCGGCGCCCCATAATGGTCATGCACAACCTTGCATCACCACCACCACCGTCACCACCACCACTCAGCTGGTGAGGAGACCACCGACAAACTGCTGACTGACTGAACGATGACTACTGCCACCACTAATGATCAATATCTATTTTAGTTATATAGATTATAGTCATGCTTATTATAATTATGATATAATTCTTATAATCATTACCATCATAATGATTATTATTGATACCAAAAATAAATGCTTATAATAAGAGTGGAAACTATAGTTATAGCAGGAAAGAGGATTAAAAAGAATAAAAGAAAGACCAAAAGCAGAATAGAATGGGGTGGAATTAACACTGAAAGATGAAATGTAAGACAAGATATAAAATGTAAAAGGCAAGAAGGCTGGTCACATAAGTGACACAATTGTGTACTTTGTGATATAAGCACCAAATTTGGCACAGATACTCCTTATGGGTCACTTAATACAAAAACAATGTTAGTCAAATTAAAATCCAACATGGTCGCCATTTTTTCAAGATGGCCGCCACTAAATGACAATAGTTAATGTTACAAAGTATTTATTGGTCGTACAAGCACCAACATTTGAAATTAACCTATATTTGTGTCACTTATCAAGAACAAAAATTGAGCCACCTAAAAATCTAAGATGGCGGCTTTTTTTTCAAGATGGCCGCCACTGAATGACAAATATTAATGTAACCGAGGATCAAACGGTAAAGCAAGGCAGACACCACACTTAAGGCAGACTATAATCTCTTCTTAAAGCTCTTCATATCATGCCAAAGCAGGCAATGCAACTTTAATAAGTTATTCAAGTATGAAAACCAGCCAGTTCCTGCATCTCAGAGTGACAACGGAAAGCTACACACCAACCAGAAACCTTACCTTACTGACATTCTTCAATCTGAAGTGACAACACAGAACCAGAAGCAGGGTTATCGTTGCTGATGGATTAGCATTTTTAAACTCTCTGGGCCACGTACATCAACAACATTTGATGAATATGCCAGATGAACAGCTATCCCATCTGTATAAGCGTTGTCTGCCATTTACAAGAGAACATGCATTGTCTTTGATGTATATCTACCATCCAGCTTGAAGTCTGAAACAATATTGACGCGAGGAACAGGAGCCAGAAGACGGGTGACAGGATCTAACAAGACTCCAAAAAATCGGAAGAACTTCATGCGTGCTGCTAAGAACAAGACATAACTCTTCTATGTCCCTGCAGACAAAATTGGTGACATAAAAACAGTCGATCCGGTCGTCGTGACTAAGGAGGAGCTTACACTTAGCAATCAGGTGATCAGCATGGACGATATTTCTCCATGTATATAGCCACGAAGAAGCGGATACGCGTATGCTTGTAAACGCCAGGCATGCAGTAAAGGAAGGCAACAAAGTCCTTATGATAAAGGCATATGATACATATGTTATGGTCATTGCAATATCTACCCTGCCATCCTTGCAAAAACTTGGCCTGCAGAAATTGTGGCTTGCCTTTGATCAAGGATCATATCTGAGATGGATACCAATACATGACCTCGTTGCTACAATTGGCCCTGAAAAGACTAATGGAATGCGTTTCTTTCACGCCTTCAGTGGTTGTGATATTGTGTCTGCGTTCCGTGGTAAAGCAAAGACGTCTTCTTGGCAAACGTGGAATGTCTGTAATGAGGTATCAAATGTTTTCGCAGAACTAAGTAAATATCCACCGACACTTGATGATAATGCTCTTGAGACACTTGATAAGTTTGTAGTCACAGTGTACGACAGGTTCATCAGTGTGCTACAGGAGTGAATGATGCTCGGTTATAACTATTTACTCGTAAGCAGAGGTTATATGATTCGATCCCACCTACTCAAGCTGCGTTGCTAAAACATGCTAAGCGGGCTGCCTATCTGGCAGGTGTGATCTGGAGTCAATCAACGGTATCCCAGTCAGAAACTCCGAGTCCTTGGGATTGGGGCTGGATACAGGAAGCTGACGTTTAGAAGATCTTCTGGAGTGCCCTTCCACCTATTGCGACTATTTGTCAAGAACTAACAAAATGTGAATGTACTGCGGAATGTCGTGGACAATGCAAGTGCTAAAAATATGGTCTTCCCTGCACAGCACGGTGCACATGTTCATGCCAGGACTGACTAGTCGGAACGAGTTTTATTCTGTGTGTAGACTGATGTTAAAACAGATTTGTAAGCATCAAAGGTATGTTAAATATCAATTATGACACTATTATTATTTGATATTTTGATGGCAGCCATTTTGAAAAGTGGCGGCCATCTTGGATGTTCCGATGGCTTATGATTTGTTCTTGATAAATGACCCAAAGAGAGGTTAAATGCAGCTTCAATGTATGACCATTTGATTCTTCATAACATTATATATTGTCATTCAGTAGCGTCCATCTTGGAAATAATGGCAGCTTTCTAGAAAAATATGGCTGTCATCTGGAAAAACATGGCCGCCATTTTGGATTTTTAAGTGGCTTATATTCATTTTTTTGATAAGTAACACAAAGAGAGGTTAAATGCAGCTGCATTGTATAATTTGATTCTTCGTAACATTGTATTGCCATTCAGTGGCAGCCACCCTGGATTTTTAATTGGTTTATATATTTTTTCTTGATAAGTGACACAAATAGAGGTTAATTGCAACTCATGGTGCTGTGTAGCATTAACTTTTGTCATTTAGTGGCGGTCATCTTGAGAAAATGGCGGCCATGATGGATATTAATCTGGCTAACGTTATTTTTGTATTAAGTGACCCAAAAGAAGTATCAGTGCCAAATTTGGTGCTTGTATCACAAAGTGCATAATTATGGCCAAAAATATAATTAATCTGCCCAGCTATGGTGAAATGGGAGCAGGAAGGAGAAGAAACAGTACGATAATGAGTGTATGGACGACAAGGAGAAGAAGATTTAATAAGGTAGCGACAGGGAAGTGGGAAAAGCACTAGGAGATTGAAAAATAAAGCAATGAAAGCTGGTGGAAGAAAAACTGAAAAAGAAGCAGGACCAGAGGTAGGACAAGGAAAGAAAACGAAAATGAGTTGGGGGAAAAGTAAGGCAAATTGAGGAAGAAGCCTGTACCGAAAGGGGGAAAATGATTTCACATTTATTAGAAGTGGATAAGGTGGAAGAGGAGGAAGAAAATATGAAGGTATATTGTAATTCCTATGAACGATGAGGTGCTTGTATCTACGATTATTCTATGGCTTAACAATTATCATGTGTGAAGGGAAGCGTTGTAACTTATGATATAATGAGAAACATTGCAAGTCATCAGACAGCGGAAAGTGATGAGAGAAAGGAAAATAAGTAGTGGAGATATTTCAGCGCGCGCGCGCGCGCACGCACGCACGCACGCACGCGCACGCACGCACGCACGCACGCACGCACGCACGCACGCAACCCACCCACCGCCACGCCCCGCCCCGCACCGCACCACCCACCCTCCACCCACCCACCCACCCAACCCACCCACCCACCACCCACCCACCCACCCACCACCCACCCACCCACCCACACACACACACACACACACACACAACACACACACCTTGACGGAGGCGTAGATGATCCAGAAGAGGTTGTGCAGCATGTAGGTGAAGAGCAGATTGGTGTGGATGGTGTTGCGTAGACACCTCAGGTCCCTGTAGGGAAAAGGATCACGGTGGTGGTGGTGGTGATGTGGTGTGTGTGTGTGTGTGTGTGTGTTGTGTGTGTGTGTTTGTGTGTGTGTGTGTGTGTGTGTGTGTGTATTCATCTAGTTGTATTCATCTAGTTGTATTTACGGGGCCAGAGCAATGCTCGTGTGGCCCCGTCTCCATATCAACATTTTTATCATTCATCCTTAGTGCTTTGTGTTGGCCGAAGCCAGCACCCGGAGAGCAGGTCACAAACCCCGGCTAACACCCGGTACCCATTCACTGCTGGGTGGAAAGGGGCTAGGGTTTAAGGAAACAACCATCGTTTCCGCTCGCCCGGGGATCGAACCCGGGACTTCTCGGTTGTGAGCCGAGCGTACTATCCCTACACTATGGAGTTCCCAAGGTGTGTGTGTGTGTGGTGTGTGTGGGGTGTGTGGTGGTGTGTGTGTGTGTGTGTGGGTGTGGTGTTGTGGGTGTGTGTTTTGAAAATATTTTGTGATTCCTCTTTCGCCTCTTCTCCTTTTTCGCCTTCTACTACCACTACAGAACAGAGAGAGAGAGAGAAGAGAGAGAGATGAGAGAGAGGAGAGAGAGAGAGGAGGGGAGAGAGAGAAGGAGGAGAGAGGAGAGAGAGAGAGAGGAGAGGGGAGACAGAGAGTGAGGGGAGAGAGAGAGGGGAGAGAGAGAGAGATGGAGAGAGAGAGGAGAGGAGAGAAAAGGAGAGAGAGAGAGAGGAGAGAGAGAGAGGAGAGAGAGAGAGAGAGAGAGTAGAGAGAGAGAGAGAGAGATGAGAGAGAGAGAGAGAGAGAGACTCTTACTTGAAAGAGATGAAGATCCAGAGAGCGAGAGCCACGGCGGCGAGGCTGAGGGAGTTGCCGACGTAAAAGATGGTCTGTGAGGTGCTGACGGAGGCGCTGACGTGGCTACCGGGCGGGTTGGTGATGGCGTTGAGGCAGTAGTTGTAGAAGGAGCGACTGGACCACGTGCCGTTGCCGTAGCAGTAAAGGGTGGCGTTGTTTTCTGGTAGAGAGATGAGGGATAATGTTCGTGATGGTTGAGTGAACTAGATTTTTAATTGTTGTAGTAGTAGTAGTAGAAGTAGTAGTAGTAGTAGTAGTAGTAGTAGTATGATGGTGGTTGTGGAGGGAGTACGAGGTGGTGGTTGGTTAAATGGTCATAGAAAATCGTAGTGGTGTAAATGTTTTTTTTTTGAGGGGTTATCCTTACTGTTAGTGGTAGTGACGACGATATTTTTCAAAAAGAACATATAATAATCGTGGAGGAGGAGGAAACAAATTTCAAAGGATAAGAAAAGAATAACTAACAGCAATATTGTTTTACGAACTGACGACGCTGTTTTGTTTTCACTTCTCTACACAAGAGAAAGGACGATGCAGGAGGAGGAGGAGGAAGAGTAGGAGGAAGAGGAAGATGAAGAGGAGGAGGAGGAGTAGGAGGAAGAGGAAGAAGAAAAGGAAGAGAAGGAGGAGGAGGAATACATAGGAATAGATATAAATAACATCTACCAGGAGACCTATTAGTCTACTGAATAACGAGGGTATCTGCTGAACCCTATTACTATAATAATACTATTGACTATCACTACATGTAAGAGGACAGTTGGAAAAGTATACCATGTCCTTAAAGAAGATAGGAACATGAAAGTTGCGTAGTGAACAATGAGAGGATATGAAGTATGCTAACTACAACTACCACTAAAACTAATCGACCCGGAGGACGATCTAATATAATTCGCAGGGCAATATCAAAACCTATTTACTTTACAGTACGCGTCTAGTCTGTTTTTAAATTAAATTATTGTTCTGGCTTTGACAACATTTGCTGGTAATTTGTTTCAATGTTTAACAACTCTAACATTGAAATATTTTACGGAGATCTGTGATGAAACGTTGACCATTTAGTTTTAAACCGTTGTTTCTTGTTGTCACGTGCGGAGAAATCACGAAAAGGTTATCTTGATTAATAACATCAAATCCTTTAAGGATCTTAAAAGTTTCTATCAAGTCCCCACGGATTCTACAATCCTTTAAGGAAAACATATTAAGTTTCCGCAGCCTCTCTTCATAAGAGGAATTTCGCAGAGTTGGAATCAGTTTGGTTGCTCTTCTGTGAACTTATTCCAATTTGACTTCATCTTATACGAAACAAGGCGACCAGAATTGAACGGCATATTCTAAGTGCGGCCTGACCAAAGACGTGTATAATCGTGTCATTAATTTAAGGGTTTTATGTTCAAAGGTGAATTTAATGAAGCCCAGCATCATAAAGAAGGCTGCTGATTGGTGGCGTTCCTCTCCCACTCCAGGAAGCCGTCAAGGTTCTGGGAGTGGAGGTGGACAGAGAGGTACGGTTTGACGGCCACATCAGACACATTGCAAAAAAGGCCTCTTACAGGGTATCTGCCCTGCGAAGGGCAGCCAGCTTCCTCGACAGGGGAGAGAAGCTCATACTCTACAAGGCCCAGATACGGCCTTACTTAGAGTACGCCGCCCTCTCCCGGATGTCGTGTGCAGCCTCGCACAATACGAGGCTAGACAGCATCCAACGTCGAGCACTGCGATTGGTGGATGCTGCAGACCCCCCAGACCTCTCAGCCCAACCAGAGTCGGCGAGTCCCCTCG
>JACEEZ010020793.1:90000-92500 GCA_016584305.1 Chionoecetes opilio
GTTCGGGAGGTGTCTTGTTAGTCTTCTCTTGAAATGATTTAAGTCGTAGGAAAGTGGAAAATTGGAAACAGGAAGAGAGTTCATGAGTTTATCAGTGAAAGGGATGAAAGAGGAAAGATACTGATTAACTCTTGCATTAGGAAGATGGACAGAATAGGGATGAGAATAAGTAGAAAGTCTTGTGCAGCGAGGCCGCGGGAGGGGGGGGGAGAACATGCAGTTAGCAAGTTCATAAGAGCAGTGAGCATGAAAATAACGGTAGAAGATAGCAAGAGAAGCAACATTGCGGCGGTGATTTAAAGATTGAAGACAGTCAGTCAGAGGAGGGGAGTTGATGAGACGAAAAGCTTTTGACTAAACCCTGTTTAGGAGAGTTGTATGAGTGGATCCTCCCCAAACATGTGCGACATACTCCATACATGTGTTTCCATACACACTCCATACATACTTTGTTGCAAGAAGTAATGGATTCAAGCTGGAAAAGCGTAGATTTAAAAAGGAAAATGGGGAAAAACTGGTTCATAAATAGGGTGGTAAATGATTAGAGTGGAGTTAGTCGTCAGGTGATCTGTGCGGAGTCAATAGGGAGCTTTAAAAGGAGGCTGGATAAATTCATGGATGGAGATGAAAGGTGAATGTAGGTGTTGTTAAGTAACAGGAACTACCACGTGTAAGTCTCACGGCCTCTTGTAGCTTCCATATTTGCTTATGTTACTCTCTCTCTCTCTCTCTCTCTCTCTCTCTCTCTCTCTCTCTCTCTCTCTCTCCTCTCTCTCTCTCCTCTCTTCTTTTCTACTCTCTCTCCTCTCTCTCTCTCTCTCTCTCTCTCTCTCTCTAACTCTTCTGGTCTGGTCTGGTTGGTCTGGTACTGGTCTGGTCTGGTCTGGTCTGGTCTGGTCTGGTCTGGTTGGTCTGGTCTGGTCTGGGTTGGTCTGGTCTGGTCTGGTTGTCTGGTCTGGTCTGCTCTGGTCTGGTCTGTCTGTCGGGTCTGGTCTGTCTGTCTGTCGTCTGTCTGTCTGTTCTGTCTGTCGTCGTCTGTCTGTTGTCTGTTCTGTCTGTCTGTCGTGTCTGTCTGTCTGTCTGTCTGTCTGTCTGATTACATTACCCTGAAGCAAAAAAGACTCACCCACCTGCTGGAAAAATTGATCCGCATGCCGAAACGATTTTCTGCATACCGGATATTTACTCGCATACTATACCGGGGAAGGAAGAGGAGGAGGAGAAGGGAAGAATGAAGGAAGGAAGGATAATGTTAATAAGATATTTTTCGCTAGAGTAATGGTGATTTTTTCTCAGGGGGGGGGGGGGAGAGAGAGAGAGAGGAGAGAGAGAGAGAAGAGAGGGGAGAGAGAGAGAGAGAGAGAGACGAGAGAGAGAAGAGAGAGAGAGAGAGAGAGAGAGAGAGAGAGAAGAGAGAGAGGAGAGAGAGGAGAGAGAGAGAGAGAAGAAGAAGCAAACAGAGAAATCCAAATAGATGGGGAGGCGGTGGCCGAGTTGTTAGCGTCTCTTGGAGTGGTGAACTCAATGTCCTGAGTTCGAATCTAGCTGGGGGCAACTCTTTCAAGAGACTGGTAGGGGAGCAGAAGGTCCCGAGTTCAAGTCTCACCAAGGAGCAACTGTCAAATCCATGTCGAGTGGCCGAAGAAACTCGCAAGCAGCTAAACACCTGTCTTCCGATTGCGAGTGTGACGGAGGAGTCTAAGGGCTGCAATCCGCTGCATGAGCCTAAACTGAAGATCCGAACATCATAAAAAACGGGATCTTCACCTAAGACCACAGGTGTCACTATAAAAATCCAGCCTGCGCCACTAACGGGCCAGATCGACCAACATCACGACTCTTCATAAGTCTACAGGCGCTATAGGCTTCAACGTAAAAAGAAAAAAAGAAAAAAAAGACCTCTGAAAGTAACAAAACTATAAAACCTTAGAAAATACAGACGGCTAGAAATAGACAAACATAATAATTGGTAATAAGATCGTGAGAGCGGTAGAGAAACGAGAATAATGCATCCTACAAACTTTCTTGATAAAACTGAGGCTGGAAACAACGCGCAAACCAAATATAATACTACTGTTATTCATACAATTGCACATCGACTCAGAAATTAAACAATTCAAAGGCAATCTCTGAGGTGGATGTAACCTGTGACCTATGAGCGTAGATGAACATGGAATGCGAAAGGGAAAAAAACCACAAGGCGATGCGCTACGAGAGGGAAAAATAGTGATGAATTGAATCACTTGTGAAAGAAAAAGTTTGAATTAGGTAAATTTTTTAAAGTTAGCGATTTACCCCACAACCTTAGAAATGAAAATCTGGTCGAGTCATTGAGAGATAAAAAATGTGTTGCGAATGACAACGTGGATGAGGTGTTGGACAGTGCAATATATGTTAAAGGATTTTTATAATTGTTATATTGAACTATAGAAAGACTGCTCTAAGGAAAAAAAAGCGAAAGATAAACCAAAATACTGGCCTATAGTAAAAATAGCAGTAG
>JACEEZ010020793.1:97500-100000 GCA_016584305.1 Chionoecetes opilio
AGTTCACATTTTTTATTATTTTCTTATTTGATCCCTAAGAATAAATGGATAATTTAATCATGTTTGTTATATTAAAAAGTACATGTATGAGAAAAAAAAATTGAAACCCATTCCTTACAAACAGGACAGGACAATACAATTTGCGCAGTACAGGCCATAAGCATTCATATCATAGTCAGAATTAGCTAAACATATTTTTATATGCCTAGTCTTGGTCTTGATCTTGGTCTCGGAGGGTCTGGTCATGATCTTGGTCTCGGAGGGTCTGGTCTTGGTCTTGGTTTCGAGGCGCCTGGTTTTGACTACAACGCTAGATATTTCTTGTTTTAAATCAGTTTCCCTGAGTTAATGAAGATGACTATGTTGTCTTTATCAGTTTAAGATATAATGGAAAATTCATGATATGTTTTGCAACATATTTTTCGCAAATTAATATCTTCTTAAAGATGGACTTTACTTTATAGTGTTATGAAGATAATAATCAACAATGGTAAAGTCTATCATATAGAAGTAAGAGCAAAAGTACCGTATCTAGAAAAAAATTATAAGTGATCCTAAAGGACCTTGAGCCCTCAAAGAGTTGAAATGACGGTCACCTTTATAAATGTCACAGAGAAGAAACTATTCATCAACCGTTTCTGAATTTGAGGTTTGTTGTGAGGAAGGGAGAATCGATAACCATCTCATGCCTTAATTCTTAACCTTAATGTACACTGTAATATCTTAATTTACCTTTATGACTTACTGTATTTCACTTACCTAATGACTCACTGGACTTAATGACTACTGAAATGACTGACTTTCTTCGATTTTTTTTTTACGTTGGAGCCTATAGCGCCTGTAAGCTATTTTTTTCATACGAGACCTCAGGTAGTTGGCCCTACACATTCTGGTTAGTCATGATGTCTTTCGCTTTCGCCCGTTGGTTGGATTTTTATAGTGACACTTGTGGTTTTAGGTGAAGATCTCGTTTTCTGTGATTTTCGGATCCTCAGTCAAGCTCATTCTGCCACCTGGTGTTTCCTCCGTCGCACTCCCAGTCGAAAGAACATATATAGCTGCATGCGGGTTTCTTCAGCCACTCGACGATAGATTTGACAGTATCTCCTTGGTGGAACTTGAACTCAGGACCTTTTGCTCCGATACCAGGCTCTTGTCAGTGCTATGGAAGAACGCCTGTGGTGTTTTCAAGTTTATTGCTATACTTATTTAATTTTACTTTTTATTTATTGTATTATCTACTTAGTTTCATTATTATTCTATCGTTACCCACTTTAACTTCTTATGAAACTATATTCCGAGCATTCTTGGTTGACGGCTTCAATAACCTGTCTATATGCTGATGGGTCGCCTCCACCTGAAACAAAAAATCAGCCAATCCGTATCCTTCGTCGTATCCACACTCATCACAATTCTTCCTACTAGCCTGGCCTCCCCCTGCCTTACATGGTAAAAGAAAAAAAAAGAAAGATCAACAGTTTTTGGAGGATCGGGGAAAGGAAGAGTAAAGAAAGTAAAAGGAATTAAAGGACTAAATAAGAAATACAAGAAGACAAGACCAACAAACTAGAGACCCAGACAGCGAGAAGAGACACATCAGGGAGTGGCGATGAAAAAGGCCAGACTCCCGACCCACAACTGAACTGAACTGGTACTCGACCTAATTAATGACCGTGCACGCGCTGTGTGGAACTCACCTGAGGGGTCGTAGTAGACGCCGTTGAATACTTCGAAGCAGGGGATGACCCGCAGCGTGCCGGGGGGCGTCTGGGGCCAGCAGGACACCCCGTCGAACTTGACAGGACACGCCCCCGCCCCGACGCCTCCGTACTCCGGCTCCAGCAGGGACGCCACGAACTGGTCGAAGCAGCGCAGCACCTTCTGGTCGTCGTCCGTGGCGTTGACGATGACGGTCGATTGTTCCATGAAGCGGTTCCACATGATGGTCCGCAGCTGAGCCAGGTCGAGGCTGTCATGGTGGAGGTCAAGGTCACCCTCCTCAGCCAAGGGCACCACTCCCCCTTCTTCCTCCCCGCCACCTACTACAGTCACCTCCCCCGGATCGAGTTCCAGGTCCGGGTAGGTGATGGGGTCGTCGCTGGGGGCGCTGATGGCTGGCATGGTCGCAGCACTCGCGCACGCCCACGCCCGTTTAGGTATGAATGCTTATAACCCTCACATGTTCTATCCTAATATATCATTTGTTCTTATCGCCATTTTAATTTTGCCATTATGATTACAGTTTGTTTTCTATTTAATTCAGTCGCGTCGTTATCTTTGTCGTTCTCTATCCTGTTTAGTCTCCATTTGTGACTACTTTTACTATTAGAAAGTTTCTGGTTTTTAGTTTCGGTTCTTGCCTCTCTGTTTGTCGTTATTTTATCTTGTTTTCATGTTTTCCCTTTCATATCCGTCACTCTTTCTTGATTTGTTTTGTTTCTATGACCTCTGACCCTTTGGGTATTTGTGTGCCTCTTCTTATTAATCATTGTTGTTCTCC
>JACEEZ010020793.1:102500-122500 GCA_016584305.1 Chionoecetes opilio
GTATATTTGTCTTATATATGAATTGTCTGTGTTGCATTTAAAGCTGCAATGAAAGTAGTAACCATAATCATTCCACAACAATACACTGCTGGATAACTTCACAGCAAAGTGCATCTGGCGCCACAAGACATAAACAAACACACGTGGACGTGATCGACTCTCACCTTGTTCAAAATGACCAAGAGCACTCAGAGACCGAAGGATAGCCTTAAAAGAATTCCTGAATCCAGATCCGGATTTGGATAGAGTCCAAAAATGTATACCCTTTAAATTAGTTCAAGCCTCACTTCTGGTAGAATTTTGCTGCAAACCCGTCTATTTTTTTTTCTCGTAAACATGCTAACAAACAAACAAACAGATAAGCCGCATCGATTACATAACCTCCTTGGCGGAGGAAATAATGAAACTATGGGTATTGAATAAGTGGATAAAGTGAACTATAATAAAAAATACTGGAGAGGCATAAGGTGAACCGTAATAAATAGCTGGATCAGGCATGTTTACACAAAAGTGAGATATCTTCAACCATTATTCATTGATATGTAAAATCTTGATGCACTGCACGAGTTTCATCTTTCAAGGCATCAGTTTTTGGTGTTGCAAGCTTTGGTACATACACTGCATTTTCCAAGCACACAAGTATCTAGGGTTGACTTATCACGTACATAAGTCAACCTCTTATCTTCTATCTTCTTTCCCATTTATCGTTATATCCTTTTATTCTTTTCATCAGTTACTTATGAAACTTTATCTAATTCATTATTGAAAAAAACTCTTGTTCCATAGTTGCAGTTAAGTTCCATTGTTGTTGATGTTGTTTCAAGCACTCAGTGCGCGACCGGTCCTGGTGTGACGGTATAGGAGATCCGCCGTGCCGGTTGGTCCAGCGCATGCGCAGCACTCGGTGGATGTAAACAAACAGACGACGCGGGCTGATACTCGGACCAAATATCACGCTCTAGGGTGGTATTTTAGGTTATTTTATGTTAGGTAAATTAGGTTAGGTTAGGTTAGGTAGGTTAGGTAAGGTGAGGTTAGGTTAGATTATAAAATACCAAATTCTGCGCATGCTCTGGACCAACCAGCGCGGCGGATTTTCTGTACCGTCACACCGGTCTTTGTGCCTCCCCTGCCTGCCGTTGAGGTCTTCCGCCCGACGCCCGCCACGCCTGCATCATACTCTTGACTTGGTCGTGGCAACGCTTTACACTGCTCTTTGGGCCCTGGAATACTACCCGCTTATTAGCCTGGCGGTACGCTACGTCCACCTGGTTCTGCTCACGGAGGGGTTTTAAGAAGCTGTTACCCATGTCATGAAGATGTTGTCGTGTTCCTTTTCATGTGTCGAAGGCACATCGTTGTGTGCGTACCGGTATTTCGCAGCTCCTCTAGTGGTCGCGTCATCACGGGACGCATATTCCCGTTTTCTGGAATAGTATGTGGCGTTTACTCCTGAACACGTCATGTTAGGTTGCGTTAGGTTACGGATAGGGCAGGTTAGGTTTTCCTGGTCATTGTAAAGTAGCTGTGTGGAAATCACAATGAGGGTATTATCGTGAAAATCCTATGGTTAGTTTCGGAGCTACAGCCTAGCGTCTTCACTCGGAAACCACATACTCTCATAGAGAACGGGAATATGCCCACGGGACGCTTTCCTCTGCTATTTCAACGCTTGTGTGAATGTGGGATTTGTTGCCATTATCTCACCTTCTGTGCGATTGCGGCACGTCGCTCTTCCTTCAGTGGTCGCGTCACCATCAGACTCCTGCTGCTGCTACTATTGCTCCGCGGACTGTACAGGAGTGGGCTTCACTACTTCAATCTCAGGCTCTTATTTTGCTTGTCTTTGCTTCTCTTTTTGGATTAGGGTCGTCCTTACTCTGCGATGCTTTCACAATTTCCGCCACTGTTTTGCCTATCTTCACCTCACCTTTTGGAGTAGGTGCGTCCTTACTCTGCGATACTTTCATATTTTTTACCTTTACTTTGCCAGTCTTCACTTCACCTTTGTAGGACCGTTGTCCTTTACTCTGTGATACTTGCATAATTTTCAGCAGCTCGTCGTGGCATCGCTCCACGTTGCTTGGCGTGTCCCCGAAGCCTCAGCCGCCCGTTCCTGCATCGTAGGTGATCTGCACCTCGTTGGATTTGCGGAGGCGACTTACTAATGAACTTTGTCCCCCCTTAATTTTAGGCCGTTGACACCTAGGGATGTCGACGGTGCGCTCAGCCACTGTTGCCTCATCGAAGGATGCAGCCTCACCCACGGCTATATTTTGTTATGCCTCGTGTGAGTGAGGCTCAGGACCGCTGTCCTTTAGTTCTACGCCAAGCGTCAATGCCACCGTGTGGCTCACGTCCTCCTTGCAAAGCACCTTCTCGGTTGGTGCTTCAATGGTGATCGGGAACACTACCTCTGAGGCATTCACGCCCGTGTAGCCTCTAATAAGACTTGCCGAAAAAGGTTCTCTTCTGCCTCCCCTGCACCGGGCAGAGGTCGGTCGGCGGTCGCCACGTCGTCACCTTGGCGAGGCGAGGCGGCGGACGGCTCATCCACACCGGGAGGGAGCTCGCTTTCGGGTGCTCGCGGCTGACCTGCTTCTTGGTGGGTTTCGGGATGCTCAACGCGGAATATCTTACTTGCAAAGACGCGGTCAGTGGAATGAACGAAAACACATCCACCGGCAGCTTAACTTTCCCTTCAGAAATTCTTTGTTCTTGTAAATGCTGAATGAGACGTCCTGTTTGGATGATCTGTTTACGGTGGGTTTCCCGGCCTCGCTTAATCTTGATCCTCACAACGGTGTCGGTCTCAAGGGTCTTGATTGTTTCTTCATACAGTGTCACGTTACACTGACAGAATTCCTTTACATTACTGAAGACCTCACAACGCTGAGGATCAAGATCTATGGAAGCGATGGGAAGGAAGCGCCAGGTAAACCAGAATATATTTAATGTAAAATTGTCACTGGGAGGGTGAAACTGGCGATCGCGAGCTAGGTCACGTGTACAAGACCATGGGTGAATGACACACACACACACACACATGTTCTGGTTATTCCTTTTCACGAGTAACTATACTCACATAGGTACTATTCATAAGAGCCGGAGATGAGTAATGTCCAGTAACACACGTTTCAATCACTGTATACACTGAAAAGTTAGTATGTGGTTTCGTGAGGATGTAGAGAGACGCCAGGGTACTTGAGATAGTATAATTATGTAAATCTACAATATATACACTTGATGAAATGGACAGGAGTCCCTGATACAATCTCCGTCCTACCCTGACAAAGGTTATCACCGCTCTCCCGTCTGTAGTCGCCGGCGGTAAGCCACCGCTACCTCTCTGTCATGCAGGTGTCAACTACTCGTTTATCTATCACACATATACATCTGTTCCACTACTAAACATATAGTGAGGAGCAAGTAATGTTTCTATCATTGAATATACTGATAATATAGCTACTCTATATAAATATCTATTATGTTATCATCTATTTATAAGAGATGGAAATAAGCTAAGTGACCTCTCTACAAACCTGCCGGCTCTCAATACTTGCTGACCCAGCAGTAATGCAACTGGGTGAAGCCGGCAATACAATGTGCCACGCCCATACCTATCATACCCATATAGTATACCCCCCCCCCCCCCCCCCCCCCACACCACACACACACACACACACACACACACACACACACACACACACACACACACACACACACGGATAACACTTGGCGTTTATTGATTTGTTTGTTTGAAATTCTTCTCAATATTCATCAATCAGTTTTCGGTCTCAGGTACGGGCGAGGCAGAAATTGGCTTTACATATTCATAAAGGACATCCTCTTTCCTCTCTTTCCCTCCCGCCATCTTTATTTCTCTTCATCCCAACATCTCAATATACTTTTTTTCATAATTTTCTGCCACAGTTCGTATCTTGTTTCTCCTTCCCCCCTCCATTCATCATTCCCTCCCTCCCTCCCCCCATTACCTCCCATAATTTGCTGTTCTCTCCCCTCTTTCTGCATGGGTCTAGTCACATTCCACCCGTTTAAACGAGAGAGAGAGAGAGAGAGAGAGAGAGAGAGAGAGAGAGAGAGAGAGAGAGAGAGAGAGAGAGAGAGAGAGAGAGAGAGAATTATGTACCATCTCTATTTTTTTTTCCGAATGATGAATGCAAAGAGCAAGGAATGCAAGGGATAATGGATGCCTCACTCTTTTTTCTCTCTTTTCACTCACTTATACCACCTTATTTTCTTCTTCTCAGTAATAACAGTAATATTATTATCTTATCAGTATCTATCTTTTACTATCAGATATTATCTTATCTTATTATTATCTTAACAATAATATTATTACTATTGATGTTTCCATCATTATTATCATCATTATATATATCATATTTATCATCATTATTATTTTATATTTTGTTATTTTTGTTATTTTCATTGTTATTATAAATTATTGATATTTCCATTATATTTTTATATTACATTATCATTATTATACTCTTCATTTTTATTATTATTATCATTATTCTGACATTACTATTATTTTCATATTATCACTATCAATATTAGCAGCAGTAGTAGTAGTTGTTGTAGTAGTATTAGTAGTAGTAGTATTAGTAGTAGAAGTAGTAGTAGTAGTAGTATCTATAGTAGTAATGGTGCACCGCAGAGGTAAAGCAGCAAGTCATGAGAAAAAACAACTGAATAAAGAGGCAGCTAATTGGCGCTGCAGTGCAGGGATGATGGAACGCGTATGAGGAGTGAAGCAGAAGGCTCGTGCAGGATAGATGAAGGTTGAAGGAGAGAAAATATCGAAGCAATTTTGGAAAGAAGTGAATGATGTGAGGATAAGGGAATAGTGAAGAAATGGCGTGAAGAGAATGTGGGGTGAGCACTCTTTAAAGTTTGCTAAAAGAGAATATTGAGAGAAAAACCGCAATAAACTGTTCAGGTAGTGGAGGATTAAAGTACCTGATCCCGAGAGATCCATACCAGCTGTGCTAATCCTCACCAATGCCAGCCTGTCTAACCTCACTATAACTAGTCAGGAAGTTCGATGACATTTAGTTCAGGTCGACACAAAGAAGGGCTTGGGCCCAGACAACATCAGGCATCATATACTCAAGCGCTGCGCCTCTCAGCTAGCAACGCCCTTTGCCACTATCTTTCAGCACTACCTCACTACTGGAAGGTGGCCCACCCTATGGAAGGGTGCCAGAGTGTTGGCAATACATAAGAAAGGCAAAAGAACTAACCCCAAGAACTATAGGCCAATCTCCCTTCTCTTGGCAAGACGCTGGAAGCTATAATTGCCGACAAGATATCGTCTTTCTTCACATCACACCACCTTCTTAACATCAAGCAATTTGGCTTCCGAGCAAACAGGTCAGCGGCAGACCTATTACTCCATCTGTCCACCACATGGCATAAGTGTCTTGACCAAGGAAAGGACACGTACGTCATTGCCCTTGACATTGCGGGAGCATTTGACAGGGTGTGGCATCACGGCCTCATCACCAAACTGAACAGTTTGGGTGTCCGCGGTCATCTGCTGCTCCTACTGCAAGACTACCTGCGGGACAGATTTCTCAGAATAGTAGTGGACGGTCAAACTTCAGAGGAACACCCGATCTTTGCCAACGTCCCACAGGGCAGTGTGCTCGGCTCTCTCCTCTGGAATGTGTTCTTTAATGACTTGCTCCAGCTCATCCCAGAGGCACATGCATATGCCGATGACTGCACCCTGACATTCCCCTGCGACAGCGGTGATCACCGCACGACTGTCGCTCACATAAACCAGGTCCTCCAAACCGTCATCTCATGGGGTCGTCGATGGCAAGTGGATCTCGCTCCAGAGAAAACCCAGGCGATGCTCATCTCCCGACGACAACGTCCTCCTGATACTCCCATCCCTACCATCTTACTGGGTGCACGGTGCCCCTGCAGACGTCCCTCTCCATACTTGGGGTGGAAGTGAGTAGCGTCCTGACCTTCACCGACCACATCCGAACCATTGCAAGGAAAGTCGCCTGGAAACTCAGCTGTGTCCGGCGTGTCTCAAACCTTCTTGACTCCCAAGGGATCACCACCTTAAACGCAGCACAAGTCCGCTCCTTTATGGAGTACGCCCCACTCACGTGGTCTTCCTGCCCCCCTTCGTACCTGAGCCTTCTTGACAAGGTACAGGCTCGAGCCCAACGGTTAATACGTCTGAAGGCTCTGCCTGACCAGCTTCTCCCTCCTCTGCAACCCTTGCAGCAGCCCCGCGACGTAGCAGGACTGTGTGTCGTTTACAAGACACACAAGCAGCATGTCCCGCACCTGGCTGCTCTCCGACAGCCCTGGGCACGACCACACGACCACACCACACGAACTGCTGCTACCAAGGACCATCAACTGATCGTCCCTTTTGCCAGGACGGAGACCTCTCTGCGTTCCTTCCTTCCACGCTACACAAAAATGTGGAGCCGCATGGTACAGCAGACACAGCTGCACTCTACCTCGTCACTCCAGACCTTCAAGAGTGCTGTGAACGCTTGGATAAAGCAGCCATAGTATTAAGTACCTACCTGTAAACCCGATGATACTTAAGTTCAATTATGTCTATATATAAATTATTATTAGTGAAAAATAAAATGTAAAATAAAAATAGTAACACATCATGTTGTCGAAGTACATGTAAACTCATTTAGTAGTGGAATAGTGAAATAGAGAAATATATAATTAGAATAGTAACCCATGTATGTATGCTAAGCTAGGAATAATCTACACATTCCTAAAAGTCAAAGATAGTTCTCAGTAGTCCAGCTGAAGCTCCTGACTGTAAAACCTATAAGAATAAAGGTAAAAAAAAAAAAAAAAAAAAAAAAGGTTGAGGAGGGATACATGGTCAGTGGTGAGAGCGATACAGAAAAAGGTAATCAAGTGTAGGGAGTTGCCATAGTTGGATGAGATGAAATCTAAACTGTTTAAAAAACGAGGGGATTATGTTGTACAAGTGGCTGGTTGCGTTCTTAAAGGTATGCCGGGAACAGGATGTGAAACACAGACCTGAAGACTCGCAGTGGGCGTGTATGGACCATCTGACTTAAGTGCTTAGGTCCCGTTGTATCTCGCTCATGTGCATGTTTTGCGGGCAGGAGGGTTCTAGCGATGAATATTTGATGTTACTCTAGCTAAAACAAGCCAATTCTAAGTATTGACATGTTGAATATTAGGTTTTCACAAACAAAACTATCGTAGATAACACTAAAGTCGCCAGAACAACGTTTCTTTTTTTATTACAGACCACTGGTGGCGTTAATACTTACATTTCAACATCCATGATTTCAGGAAAGTTAGAAGGGGCTATCTGGAGAGTGTGTCATTTTGTGTCTTCATCTGTGTCATATTATGGCTATAAATGAACAAATTACAAAAATAAAACCGAGTGGCGACGTTGACTAACTAAGGACACTAAGGTCGCCATCTTGTGTTTATGTTCCGAGTGTCCTCCCGCCGTCGTCGTCGCCCGAAAAAAAAATGAGTGGGGAAACTTGGAACCGTATATACTTGCAGATAGAAAGCATAAAACAACGCTGAAGCAGGGTAGATTATAGTCATGATATAAACTACTGTGTATCATCTTCAGTGGCACATACAAATCAGTACTGATGCTATAATTCGTAATATATGGCGCTTGGCGACATTAGGGCAGGTGGCGACTAAAGTGTTATCTACGGTAGGGATTTTGATATTTCTCAGTGCCGTGTTAGGAATGTGGATTAGAAAAAAAATATGTATACAAACGTTCGTTCAACTCTTTTATATCAGGTGATAATAGTAGTATTAGCATTAAAGTGAATTCGAGTGGAAATTTTACCTTCATGCATGACTAAAGACTAAATTTTTCGAATAATGGTAACGTGATTCCTATTTCATAAGAAATACAATGACGAAAGTTACGGATAATCTCGCCATTCAACATTACAACATGTCACGTTTCAACACGTTTCAACATGTCAACACGTCCCTGTCACACATACTATGTATAGCTCCATGTAGTCAACTGTTGGGTTGTGTCAGGCCAAGGGCCGAGGCCACCCATGTTATATTATTATTCCAGATAAATGGGATGTGTACTGAATAGTAAACTGTAGTTACAAATTTTGGAAAGAATGGAGAGCCATAAGCCAGGGAGCCAAACCAGAGAGAATGAATACTGTTCTATGCGTATTTTTGTCTTCTCTTCATAATACCACTTAGACACCTATGGCTTGTTTGTGAAATATGTCTGAAAAAAATATGATCTAAGAGAAATACATGCAAGCGTGTAAAATAGAAATATCTATGAAGTCTGGAAAACATGACCTTTGAGTGAGATTCACAGACTCCAGCGGGAACGCACGCACTCAGTGAAGGTGTTTATTGCACCGGTGTAGAAGTCAAAGGAAATAAAAGGGACTGTGCTGACTATAGAAGAACAGCTTTTTAGTAGAGTGGTGATTGAAAGAGTTGCTCAAATGACTTGAGTACCGCATAATGAATGAACAGAGTGGCTTTAGATAAGGGCGATGGTGCGTTAATCAAGTATTTGTGCTGAAGGAGATGTGTGAAAAGTAGCTATGAGACGTTTGAGGGAATTGTGGTGTCAGATGTCCTGGATGGCTGCGAGGACTCTGAATGCAAGGTCAAGGAAAGACAAGGAAGGCAATGTGCCGCTGAAGTCTGGTAGCTTAAGCAATGTCAAGTGGCTCCTCCAAGGAGGAGTTCACTGGGAGGCCAGGCGGGTGGTGCGCATGAAGAGTCGATAAGATGTCAAAACTAATATAAATTTATCGAGATTTGACAATAAAAAGTATATCTAACATGAGTATTTGTTCATTTATGTGCGCATGCAGGTACATGCATATTTTATGAAAGCCTTGTGAAGAAAATGCATAAGAAAAATGAAAAAGATAAAAAAACGAGCATAAAGGTTGGAAAACTATCACAAATTATGAAGGTGTCAATGTTAGCGAAACTAGGATGTCTGCATAGAATTATCAAATAGTACGCAAATTATTGAATTTTGTAAATAAAAATAATCCGTGAAAATTGTGTAATTTTCAAGATTTTTAGGTAGAAAGGATAAAACATTCATTGTCTTTGGGACTCCGCTTGTGTTGGACACCCACCTCTACTTGTATATGAATAGTTATGCCATAATCTTCATTATACTTTTCATGTTGCTTCGGATATTTTTTTGCCATCTAGTTTATGAAGTTCGTATCCTCCTCCTCCTCCTCCTCCTCCTCCTCCTCCTCCTCCTCTCCTCCTCCTCCTCCTCTCCTCCTGGCGGTGGTAACCTTGCCTGCCCTCCAGCTGGCATGACAATAGAAGGCAGACAATGATGTGTAAGAATTGAAAGGAGTCCATCATGACGTTGAGAGAGAGAGAGAGAGAGAGAGAGAGAGAGAGAGAGAGAGAGAGAGAGAGAGAGAGAGAGAGAGAGAGAGAGAGAGAGAGAGAGAGAGAGAGAGAGAGAGAGAGAGAGAGAGAGAGAGAGAGAGAGAGAGAGAGAGAGAGAGAGAGAGAGAGAGAGAGAGAGAGAGAGAGAGAGAGAGAGAGAGAGAGGAGAGAGAGAGAGAGAGAGAGAGAGAGAGAGAGAGAGAGAGAGAGAGAGAGAGAGAGAGAGAGAGAGAGAGAGAGAGAGAGAGAGAGAGAGAGAGAGAGAGAGAGAGGAGAGAGAGAGAGAGAGAGAGGAGAGAGAGAAGAGAGAGAGAGAGAGAGGAGAGAGAGAGAGAGAGAGAGAGAGAGAGAGAGAGAGAGAGAGAGAGAGAGAGAGAGAGAGAGAGAGAGAGAGAGTAGTAAGTTTTGTGAACCAAGCTAGTAGTCAAGGCCAAGATATGTAGAGCAAGTCGCAAGGAAATTATTTTGGAATGAAACATCGACTTGCTAATGAAGTTTACATCTTCGAGAAGCACGTAATAATTAGCGACATGAATTTCACGTGTAATGAAAGCGAGACCTGTAATGGGGCATAAAGGTGGTAAGACTGCGCTCATGGGCGGAGGGAGATAAGGATGCGGGGTAGAGAGGAAGGGTGAGTGAGCTTAAAGGAGGAAGGAAGAGATTCGTAAGGAGAGAAGCTGGGCCGGGGGAGGGAGGGGGGGAGGGAACCTTGCTTAAGGGGAAGCACGAGGAAGAGTGGAAGGAGAGGTGGTGAGAGTGATTGTGCCTTGAGTGAGAGTGATTGTGAAGGAGAGGTGGGAGAGTGAAGGAAAGTAGAGAGCAAGGACGAAGGGAAGGAGTAAGATCTTGGGGAAAAAAAGGGTTGTATAGGGAAGGAAGGTTGGAGGGAAGGCTGAAGGTTGATATTTTGAGTAAAGCAAAAAAAGATTGGTGAATGGAGGGATGAATTTGGATGTTGGGTTGAAGGAACGTGAGGAGGTGGGAAGGAAAGACAGACAGATTGAGGTGGGACTCAGAACTTCCTTAAACCGAATAGAAAGTTGCTATTATATTTGTAGTTTTCCTGTTCATTTGTTTGTATAAGGTTTTGGTATCTTTTATAACACGAGGGTAAAGAAAAGAGAAGTCCCAATACGGAGACTTACAAATATGAGGAGTAGAATTTGGTGTCTTATACAATATCTATCACAATGAGGAATTTTCTGAAAAGCTAACACCACCAGATGTCTCTTGCGCTGTCCTTTTTTTTGCACTTTGAGCCTGAATGATCTATCAATTACCGTAAATTACCTGTGCTTCTTCGGGGCATATCAGAATAACAATTCAATACAACAACTGAAACAGTACTTAATAAAGATGTAATTTAGTGTTTAGTGTAGTTTAGTCGGAGTGCAAATAAAAGTGACAGCGCTAGGGACATCTGGTGGCGGTAGCTTTGACAGTTCCCCATCGAGTCTGGCTGGGTTTGGGAAAGAATGAATAGTATGTAAGAGGGTGGAGGCGATGGCAGTATCGGTGTTGTGAGAGAGTCGGCGGGGCGGTGACGGGAGAAGGATAAGGACTATTTACAGAAACTTGAAGACATTAAATTTATATTTGGTTTTAGGTATATAGTTACGTCACGATATTTGAGGTATTAGCAATATCTACATACAACTGTGTTATTGTGCATCATATGTATGTTTACCAATCCTTCCCGGGGCTCTATCAATTTAGAGTTGCACTTACGAGATATCAGCTGGGAATACGTAAAATGTGTCTTTCAGTGTCAGAGGAATTTTTCATTGGAACTCTCCCAATAGTTTCATCAAATGCAGTTTGGGCTTTCAAAGCATCCCTATCATCTCATCTTGGTGATCAACTGTATGAATATGGTTAATTAAGTCATCTACTATTTTTCTATATTTGTTTCTACCGCAATGATGCACCATCCAGCCTTTGCTTACTAGGTTTGTGAATCTGTATTCACTTACTATCAGGCTGGCTCATCAGCGGAGTGCGGCCTCTGCTGGGCCCTTAAGCTGTGACCTGGGACACGGGAAGCCCACCAGGCGAGAGGAAGGGCGGGGAAGGCAGTGATCGCGTTAGGGCGTGTGGCAAGTCCTCACCAATATAACTGCCTCTGTATAAGACTTCCTAGTTTGGCATATCAACTCGCAAGATTCTTCGTAGTTGTCGTAAAGGTCATGAGTGGGCGAAACAAACTTCAGAATTTACTCAGAGCGGGTGCGTAGCCATTCAATTAGTGGCTGAAGTTGAACAGTAATTGGATATAATAGTTCTACAGTTCTACTTCTGTAACGGTTGTTCGGACCCCATGGACGAATGGTCTGCATCGCTGATTGATACAGTAGATCTCCCGTCCTGTATTACGCTATTGTCATAACTAATGGAACGATTTGCATGAGTTAACATTGTAAATTATAAGTGAATTACGTAGAGGTAAGTTGAGGGTCGCATATTTTGTGGGAGGGATTGCAAAATACAGAAGGGAGTCGAGGAGGTATAGGTAGGTAATTGCCCCGCAATGGACCTGAAGAGGATGATGATGATGACCCTGGTGGTGGAGGTGACGAGGAACAAAAGAATGAACAGAAATGAAGCATGCGAAGAAAACTATGTCATCCACCCACATGCTGCAGAGCACAAGACAAGGCCAGCAACAGAACCACCTCCACCACCACCAGGAACGCGGGATCACACACACACACACACACACACACGCACACGCACACGCACACGCACACGCACACGCACACACGCGCACGCACGCACGCACGCACGCACGCACGCACGCACGCACGCACGCACGCACGCACGCACGCACGCACGCACGCACGCACGCACGCACGCACGCACGCACGCACGCACGCACGCAGTATGAATTATAAAAATATTGATATGGAGACGGGGCCATACGAGCGTTGCTCTGGCCCTGTAAAATACAACTAGATGAATACCCACACACACACACACACACACACACACACACACACACCCGCCACTTTAGTCAAGTGGATAGCGCGCTGGCCTACCATTCTGTGGTAGCCGGTTCGAATCCTCACTGCTCCCGGGGATTTTTCATTGATAAAATCAGGCTGTTACTGTCCCCCTTGAGCAAGGGGATGGGGGTGTGTGAGGTCCCAGCATTATCCAAAGATCGGTAATATGTAATGATCTCCAAGCTCGCTCTGGGAGGGTGAAACTGGCGATCGCAAGTCCGACTCGCGTGGACAAGACCATGGGGGAATAACACACACACGCACACACGAGAAAACAAAACTTTTGGAGGCTTTAGAGAAACGCGCTCGATATCGGTGTCTTGTCTGGCGGCGGCATACCAATTGCTCTGGGTGGGCGAAGACGAGGATGGCGCGGAGGCAGGCGAGCGATAAGACCTGTGAGGCGGCCAAGAGTGGTGAGGAGGGAACTCAACGTTAGGAGGAGTTATGAGGAGCCTAAAGCCCCTTTCACACATTATAGAGTAGCGCACCGAATTGTGGCGACTCGTTACTCGCGAAAACACGTGAGCGCACTCTTGGGTACTCGTGGATCATCGCCATCAAGTCGTATCATGTAGTGAGAGTCGTGGCAGGGTCGCGAGGTGTCTTGGGTATGCGTGCGAGGGGTTGGAAATTTTGGACATGTTCAAAATCTGGCCGCGCAACGTCACGACTTTTGGATGCGTAGCGGATGCGTAGCCGGGTCGTAACTACTAGTATCAACTCGTAGCGACTCGTCATTTATCGTAGCGACTCAATTGCCTATTCGTAGTGACACAAGTAGTGACGTAGTGACTCATTCGTAGTGACGGTTGCTCCGTAGTGTAGTGGTTAGCACGCTCGGTTCACAACCGCGAAGTCCCGGGTTGTATCCACGGGCGGAGCGGAGAAACATGGGCGGTCTCCTTAAAAACACCCAAGTCCCTGTCCACCCAGTAGTGAATGGGTACCGGGTGTTAGCCGGGGGTTTGTGACGTACTCGCCTCCCGGGGTGAGGTCCAGATGACCCTGTATCTCACACGAGATAAAGATTTCCCTCCCAGATCAGTCAGGTCCACGACTCCACAGTCATGTCAAGCCACCGGGCCGTACAAACTCGTAGCAAACTCTTGCAATGTCGTAGCAACTCGTAAACGACTCATAGCAACTCTTAGCGACTCGTAGCACTTCGTCATCAAAAAAATTGAAATTTCTACCAATTCATAGTGACTCGTACAGATTCGTGGAGACACTCGTAAGTAATCGTAATTGGTAACTATGCGTACAAACTCTTAGCAAAGTCGTACCAACGTGTACTAATTCGTGATTGGGTAACTGATAAACGACCGACAAAACAGTGTCGGGTGTCAGTGTCGCCTTTTCTCCACGAGTAGACGCCGATTTGGGATTCGGCGCTACTCGGCTTGCTAGTCTAGAATGTGTGAAAGGGGCTTTAGTGGTTGTCTGCGCGAGTTAGGAGAGAAAGAAGTGGCGGGAAACGCATTGGAAAAGAAAAAGAGATTGAAGGTGTTCGAGCAAATCTTTCTGTAACTCCCTCATTGTTGTGACACACTTGCCATCCATATCAATTCCTTTCCATCCCTTTCCTCCTCTATTCTCCTCCATTTCCTCCTCCAAATATCGAGATTGTCTCCTCTGATGTAAATCTCGAAGCGTCAGGGAGAAAGCGTTAGCGATGAACAAATTTTTCCGTACATACAAGGTAACTTTCAAAGAATTAGGTCAATTTTGTCCGAAACTGATTGAAGCGTACTATCAAATGTAACTGATATAGACGAATCATTGATGACGGATCATTCCACTTAGCTGATGTGTAATACCACAAGCACCTTCGCTCTGGTGGGTCTAGAGGCGGCACAGGAGCGATGGGACAGGTTAGAGAAATAAGATTTTGATCGGAGCCCAATTGAAAGAATAGTTTAACGGAGTAAGCTAAGGGGTTAGAGGTTAAGAAAAGGTCGAGAACGTTGGGTGTGTCTATACGTATACAAGGTCAGGAATACAGGTAGGATGCTGCACTAGCGGCTTTAGATCATGAACGATAGTCAAGTTAAAGGCTTGTTCACCAGGTTGGTCGGTGAGAGAGGATGATAGCCAAAGCTGGTGGTGAACATTGAAATCCATCAGGAATGGAGACCAGCGAAAGGAAAGTTAAGTTAAATTGAGTTAAGATGTCCTTCACTTTGGAAACAAATAGTCGTAGAACTTGACATAGTCTGAGGAGTTAGGTGAACGATATGCAGCACAGATAAATTTAGTAGGAGAGTGACATTGAAGTCAAAGCCAGATGGTAGAAAATTCTGAAGATTTAAGGTCGTGGGCACGAGAGCAAGTGTTGTTCCGTACGTATTCGCAACAGCCAGCTTTTTTTCTATGAAAATAGAGAAAGTAAGAGGAAACAGAAAAGGACTGCTTTGGATTCCAGGATTCCACTGCCGGAAAATCTCGTATCCGGTTATTGTTTCACTCCACTTCCTCGTTAAAGAAATTATATAACAACGAAAACTTAAATGCTAAGTTTTCAAAATCCATATCATTGTTCAACTAATAAATAATAGTAGTATTCTTTATAGTAAGTAGTATTAGAAGTAATAATGATGATAACAATGATGATACTGTTAAAATTGAGTGTTGATAATCGAGATTTTAAGAAAATATCAATATCGGAACTAAATCTTCGCCACGGACTTAAAAAAGAAATAGGCAACTGAGGCCGCCGGAGTAGGAAGGAAGAAAAGACCGATGGAAAGATGAGGAAAAGAATTGCGTGAAAGAAAGGGCGAGAGGAGGAGAACAAGAGGAGGGCAGGAGGAAGTGG
Organism: Chionoecetes opilio; assembly: GCA_016584305.1. Taxonomy (NCBI): domain Eukaryota; kingdom Metazoa; phylum Arthropoda; class Malacostraca; order Decapoda; family Majidae; genus Chionoecetes; species Chionoecetes opilio. The sequence continues at coordinate 117,768 of JACEEZ010020793.1, forward strand.
GTAAAGAGAGAAGGTGAAGGAAAGACGCCTGAATGTATAAATTCAGCCAGCGCAGGTACAGGTACGGGTAACCCTCCATGCCGTCTGTCCCTTCCTTCATTATCAAGCAGATGAAGACCCCTTGTGCCAACTCTGAACCTTTGCCGCCTCCGTGTGTTGGGAATTTTTTTCTTCATATCGAAGAGCTATGGGAAAGAAACTGAATTCAAGGAGGAATACGAAGGGGATAGGACACCATCGCCGCTTGAGATTGAATTAGGAAAATATGTATCTGGACGCAGCATCATTTTCTGAAGTTAAGGCTGGGAAAGGGCCTGTCTTTGTCTCCTGCAATGTTGTTTTGAGGAAATTGAAGTCTGCATTGCCTGAATCCTAAAATGGCTGGGCCGATGGCAAACAGCAGGTTAGGCGAGGAAACAGTAGGTATCCTTACGATTATTATTACGATGGTAGGATCGGTTAGTGAGGATTGTGGTTCTGTGAATTCTATAAACGCAACATATTAAATAGGTGATAATTAGATTTGCCTCACAAAAGTTTCACCAAAATCCCAAAAAGAGAATGAAATTCAGTTAGGAAACCTAGAAGATCGCCAGTATATCGTCCTTTAGGAAATCGTACTGTACTGTACCGTGTCGTGTATGTGTGTGTGGAGGTTAGTGTCGTGTATGTGTGTGTGGAGGTTAGTGTCGTGTATGTGTGTGTGGAGGTTAGTGTCGTGTATGTGTGTGTGGAGGTTAGTGTCGTGTATGTGTGTGTGGAGGTTAGTGTCGTGTATGTGTGTGTGGAGGTTAGTGTCGTGTATGTGTGTGTAGAGGTTAGTGTCGTGTATGTGTGTGTGGAGGTTAGTGTCGTGTATGTGTGTGTGGAGGTTAGTGTCGTGTATGTGTGTGTGGAGGTTAGTGTCGTGTATGTGTGTGTGGAGGTTAGTGTCGTGTATGTGTGTGTGGAGGTTAGTGTCGTGTATGTGTGTGTGGAGGTTAGTGTCGTGTATGTGTGTGTGGAGGTTAGTGTCGTGTATGTGTGTGTAGAGGTTAGTGTCGTGTATGTGTGTGTGGAGGTTAGTGTCGTGTATGTGTGTGTGGAGGTTAGTGTCGTGTGTATGTGTGTGGAGGTTAGTGTCGTGTATGTGTGTGTGGAGGTTAGTGTCGTGTATGTGTGTGTGTGGAGGTTAGTGTCGTGTATGTGTGTGTGGAGGTTAGTGTCGGTATGTGTATGTGGAGGTTAGTGTCGTGTATGTGTGTGTGGAGGTTAGTGTCGTGTATGTGTGTGTGGAGGTTAGTGTCGTGTATGTGTTTGTGGAGGTTAGTGTCGTGTATGTGTTTGTGGAGGTTAGTGTCGTGTATGTGTGTGTGGAGGTTAGTGTCGTGTATGTGTGTGTGGAGGTTAGTGTCGTGTATGTGCTTGTGGAGGTTAGTGTCGTGTATGTGCTTGTGGAGGTTAGTGAGTGTATGTGTGTTGGAGGTTAGTGTCGTGTATGTGTGTGTGGAGGTTAGTGTCGTGTATGTGCTTGTGAGGTTAGTGTCGGTATGTGTTTGTGGAGGTTAGTGTCCGTGTATGTGTGTTGTGGAGGTTAGTTAGTCGGTATGTGTTTGTGGAGGTTAGTGTCGTGTATGTGTTTGTGAGGTTAGTGTCAGTGTTATGTGTGTGGTGGAGTTAGTGTCGTGTATGTGTGTGTGGATGTTAGTGTCCGTGTATGTGCTTGTGAGGTTAGTGTCGTGTAGTGTTTTGTGGAGGTTTGTCGTGGTATAGTGTGTGGAGGTTAGTGTTCGTGTATGTGTGTGTGGAGGTCGTGGTCGTGTATGGCTTGTGGAGGTTTAGTGTCGTGGTATGTGCTTGTGGAGGTTAGTGTCGTGTATGGGTGTGGATGTTAGTGTCGTGGTATTTGTTTGTGTAGTTAGTGTCGTGTGAGTGCTTGTGGGAGGTTAGTGTACGTGTATGTGCTTGTGGAGGTTAGGGTTTTGTGTATGTGTGTTGGAGGTTATTGTCGTGTATGTGTGGTGTGGAGGTTAGTGTCGTGTATGTGCTTGTGGAGGTTAGTGTCGTGTATGTGCTTGTGGAGGTTAGTGTCGTGTATGTGCTTGTGGAGGTTAGTATTGTGTTCCCGTGTTTTGTGGCCGAGCAAACAATCCTAACCCACGTGATAAATCGTGCCACCCTGGATGTTGAGTGGTGTGTGTGTGGTGTGTGTGTTATGTGTGTGTGTGGTGGTGGGGTGTGTGGTGTTTGTGTGTGTGTGTGTGTGTGGGTGTGTGTGTGTGTGTGGTGTGGTGTGTGTGTGGGTGTGTTTGTGTGTTGTGTTGTGTGTGTGTCGGTCACTGATGGTTTTGAGTGTGTGTTGTTTGTTTCCACGGATGATAGACATGTGTGTAAAGGACCGCCACATAAGCCAGAAGACAGACGCAAAATCATTTAAGAATAATTTGCAAATATACATACAGTAATGCGATAATATTTATATATTTTGAACCCACATACACACAATATGTACAATAGTATACGTAGACTGAGATAACAATACAGGCAGCTGACGCACAACAGCTCCCCCAAGACACACTCCCCGCAACAATCTATGAAACCCTCCGTGCCTTGATTCCGTAATACCTTGGCCGGTGCGTCCGCCGTGTTTGGCTTTTGGGTCGTGCAGGTAATGATGAGGCAATACTCGCTGCCACCTCACCCTCGTATCTTAGTTTCCAGCGTGAATGCTACCTTGATGTTTATCATATATATATATATAGTATTATATTATCTATATTATTATATATATATTATAATATAATAATATATAATAATATATCATATATTATTATATATCTATATAATATAATATATATAATATATATATAATATATATTATATATATATGTTTACTAATATAATATATTATGTATATATATATAATATGCTAATATATAATATATATATATATATATATAGTATATATATATATATATATATATATAGATGTATATATATCATATCCTATCTTCTATCTATCTATCTATCTATCTATCTATTCTAGCTATCTATTCTATCTATCTCTCTATCTATCTACTATCTATCTATCTATATATCTATCTATCTTTAGCATATATATTATATATAATATATATCTATATATATATATATTAATATAATATAGTATATATTATATATAATATATATTAAGCATATATAGATAGACATATATGAATATATATATATATATATATATATATATATATATATATAGACTATATATATATATTTAGACAATATATATATATATATAGACATATATATATAATATATATATGTAGACGATATATATATTATATATATATATTATTCTATATATATATATATATATTATATATAATATTGATTATATAGAGATTATATATATATATATATATATAGACATATATATTATATATATATATGACATATACATATATATATCTATATATATATATAACTTATATATAATATATATATCTCTACATATCTATATATATATCTATATATATATATATATATGATATATATATATATACATATATACATATATATATATAAATTCCTTTTCATATTATCTATATATATTATATACATATAATATAAATCTAGGTCTATCTATGATATATATATATACTAGATATATATATACATCTATACACTCTCTATTCATACATATATATATATATTTTAGATACATATATATAGTGCTATACATATCCATATATATATATATACTATATATAACATATATATTCTCTTCATATATATATTACATATATAGCTATACATATATATAGCTATATATCTATATATATATATATATCATATATAGATCTAATTATATCTATATTTATACATATATATCTATATATATACATATATTATCTATATATATACATATAGATATATATCTGTATATCTATATATATATTTATAATCTATATAATATATACATATATAATATCTATATATATATCAGATCTAATATCTTATATATATACATAATATATAGCTATATATCTATATCCATCATATCTATATATATATATTATAATACATATATATATCTATATTATAGAATATACATATATTCTATCTATATATATAATATTATATAATATACATATATATATCCGATATCTATTATATAATATACCTTAAGATCTATATATATATTATCTATATTATCATTATATATATATTATATATCTATATATATATATATAGTATATATAATATATATATCTATATACATATATATTCATATGATATATACATAGTCTATATATATATTACATATATAGTATATATACATATATATGATACATATATATATATATTCGATATTATATATACTATAATATATATATATATCTATATAATACATATATATATATATACAATAGGTATATATATATAGTATATATTCTATATATATATATATCATCTATATATATATATAATCTATATATATATATATATATATATACATATATTATATATATATTATATATACATATATATATAGATATATATATATACAAAAATTTTTTTGATTTTATTATATTATATATATATATATATATATACATATATTATATATATTATATTATATATATATATAATATATATATTATATATATATACATAGATATCCTCTATATATCTACATTATTCTCTACATATATATATATATATACTATATATCTCTATATATATATATTACCATA
>JACEEZ010020793.1:127500-147500 GCA_016584305.1 Chionoecetes opilio
TTATGATATTCTCTATATCTATCAGAATATCTATATATATATATATATATATATACATATATAGAATATATATATGTAATATATATCTATATATATATGCTACTATCATATATAGATATATTTATCTATATATATATCTATATATTATATATTAGAACTATTATATCGTAAGATATATTATATATATATTACTATATATATATATATACATATACATCTATATAGATATTATCTATATATATATATTATATATACATAATATATATATAACATTATATATAACGTATATACTATACATAATATAACATATACATATAACATATATATACATATACATATATAATATATAATGAGTATTATATATATATAATCTATATATACTACATATATATATATAATATATATATATATATACTCTACATACATATATATATATATATATATTACATACGTCTACATACATATATCTATCTATTATATCATATTATATATATATGACATATATATATACATATTACATACATATATATCTATATAACATATATACATACATATAATATATATATTATATATATCTTTTATACATATATACAATAACATTATATAATATGATATCATATACATATACTACATATATATATAGATATAATATATACATAGAATACTAATATATATATATATCTATAGTATATACATTATACACTATATATATACATACATACATAAATACATACATACATACATACGTACGTACGTACGTTCCGTACGTACGTTAGTACTACGTACGTATGTACGTACGTACGTACGTATGTACGTACGTACGTACGTACGTACGTAATGTATGTATGTATGTATGTATGTATTACGTACGTACTACGTACGTATGTATGTTGTATGAGTAGTCTGTATGTATGTATAGATGTAGATAACATTATATACAAAATATTTATACATACTATATGTATATCTACATATATTACATATATATATCATACATTATGTTATATATTATATATCATACCTCATAATATGTATGTATTATATATATATATACTATGTATTATATATATATATATACATCTATATTATTATATCTATCGATAACCTACCTACATATAATTTTATGTATATAATATATATATTACATACCTATTATGTATTATATATATATACATACATATATATGGTTATGTATAAATATATAGAGTTATTACATACATAGTTATGTATATATATATTATATACATACATATGTATGTATATATATATGATATATAATCTATATATATATATCTATAGCTATCTATATATATATATATATATATAATCATATAATATATATATATATATATTATATAATACATATATATGCATATATAGATATATATAATATATCTATATATATATATAAATATATGCATATTATATATATATATATATTATCCATATATATCTAATATATTACTATATAATTATATCATATCTATATATTACCGATATCTTACTATATATATATATAAATACAACTCAATATATATATATAATATATACCTATTATATCTCTTATCTCTATATACATATATATATAATATATATATCTATTATACCTATATTATATATCCATATATATATTATACTATTATATATATATATATATGTATAGCCATCTATATACATATATCTAAATATATATATCTCTATCTATGTATATCCATATATTTATCTAGATATATCTATCTATATATATCGTATCATAATATCTATCATATATATTATCTATATCTACATACATACATACATGCATACATCCATACATACATAACATACATCTACATACATACAGTACTACATACCTACATACATACATACATACATACCTACATACTACTACAACTACATACATACATACATAAGGTACGTCACGTCCGTATCATATAGACTGGTTTATCATTATATATGATATACTGTAATCTTTCGTAAATGTTTTTGTTTCTATAATATTATCAAATAAAAAACAAAACACGCTAAAGAAATGCATTCCGAGACTTATGAAGAAATATGCAATGACTTAATATATCACTTAACTCTTCGCCATTTACAATTTTGCTAGTCAACGTTTTAGCATGAGGGTATCATAGAACGCAATTTTTACTTAGGCTTTCCATTGATTTATTTCGTTTATCTTATAATTAATTAGAACCTGCTAAATTTAACGTTAAATAAAATAATAAAATCATCAATCGGGTAGTTTGCCCGTTGATGATGTTTTTTATTTACTTATATATTTCGTTTTCTGATAAATGAATTAATTACCATGTATAAATATAGCTTACCTAAATACATAACCTCATCAATCGGGATAATTACCCCATTGATGATTTTATTTATTTAGTTAACGTGACTAATTTATGCATGGTTCTATTCATTTATCGATAAACGACATATAGCAATGGAAAGCTAATGAAATTGCCTTCTATTGATACCCTTGTTTCCCCCCCCCATGATAAAAGTTGACGCGCAAGTTTTTAAATGGCGAGAGTTAATAGTGGATATTAATTTCTGCGTCTTTTCTTCAATAGTCCTCGTAATGGATTTCTTTAGCGTGTTTTACTGTTTTTTATTTTTATAAATTTATAGACACTACATTTAACTAAGATTACAGTACGTCATATATACTGATAAACCAGTCTAATGATCCGTATATATATATATATAGCCCGAGCGCCTCCGACTTGCGGGCCCTGTGAGCGACCCCAGGAGGAGGCCGCATATTCCTTGCGCAGTCAGTATATAGTGGTCCTATGATATTATATTATATATATATATATATATATATCATGCCCACTATATACCTGGCCTATATATAATAGATATATATAGATATATATATATAGATATATATATATATATATATATATATATATATATCTATATCTATATATATATATATATATATTATATATATATATATAATATATATTATATATATATATATCATCTATCTATATATATATCTAATCTTATCTATATACTATTATACCTATTATATATATATATCTATCTATATATTAGTATATCTATGATATATATATATATGGTTGATGGATTCTGCTCCTCCTTGCTTTGGTTCCCTCTGCGGTTTGGCTGTCATTACCCTTTGTTCTTGTCATGCTTGGAGGCTTGTATAGGTCGTTTCCTTGTACGTAAAGCTGGGATTGATATCCTTTTATGTACTGCTTCTTAAAATTTGGAGTCGCCGTACTCTGCGCTAATATATATATTATTATATAATATATATATATATATATAATATTATATAATATAATCCATATATTATATATATAATATATATATATAGAATATATGTATATATCTGTATATATAATATTATATCTAATATATATAATGCTACTATATATAATATATACATTAAATAATGTGTTGAAAATTTCCTAAAACCTCCCTCATCATCATTGGTAGAGTGGTGGGTTTTGTTCCCGTTTCCCCCCCCCTTGTGAGTGAGTCTTTTTCCCACTCGTTATAGGGGGAGTGTGAGTAAGATGTATATAGAATTATAATAGGTATGGGTAATATTAAGGTATTTAAGTAAATGATTAGTACTGGATAGGATCATTAATATTCCCATGGTTAACAAACTGCACTTTAAATACATTAGCACCTTAATTTGGAGCGCGGTCATTGGTTTGCGCCCAAAATACTACCACTTATATTTCTGTACGTGGCTATAGGTAGGTGCCCGCTAGCCGCTGCCCATCGGTCGAATCAGTACATTGCAGTTTCCGTGAGGAGTAACATCTCTTATCTATAATCTGTTACCTTGATAAGGATTGTATATGAATCTTTGTACATATAGTTTAAAATCAAAGGACATGTTAAGAAACACACACTGATAACAATAGCCGTGCGTCAAGTAACTTTGGGTGGAAGCACCTTCTGCGCCGTAACGAAACCAACCTACTAGCCCGCGCCTCTGTCTTTCAAGGCGGCTCTGATCACCGCTACCACTTAGCAGATCCCAAACCATTGCAGTATTAATACAAGACCTACACCCTCATTTTAACCCACTATCCACCGAATAAGTATCCTAGTTAGTTGATTAGCTAGGTAGGACGGTCAGGGCTTATGATTTGAATGTAGGTAAGAGACCCCTCGCTTTAACGTATGATGTGACATAATTCCCGCAATATATAATATATATATAAGCTATTATATATATATTATATTAAAATATATATATCTATATAATAATATATATATATATATATATATATACATATATATATTATATATGATATATATACTATTATTATATATATACTACATTCTATTATATATATATATATATATAATATTATACATATATATATCTCATATTTATATATTATATATATCTATATATATTATATATACTTCATATATAATATATATCTATATGATTAGGGTGTCCTAAAAAGAATTAATTTCATAAAGTTCTATCCACAGATGCTATTTTTTTACTGTCCTTTGTGTAGACAGCTCACATGCAAAATTTCATGTTAATTTTGATGAACTTAAGGGTCACCCCACTTGCCCTGATTTGAAAGAAAAGAAAAATTTTTCTGGAAATAAAACTAGATTTCTGTAAATTTGTTCTTGGATTATATTTTGGTGTACAATAATTAAGAAGCAATTGAATGTACAATATAAATAAAACAATTAAAGTTGGTAAGACAACGATATATTTCATTAGTTCTTCCCCATCAGTGTAGCCTTGTATGTGTTCAGGCATTTTCCGTCAGTGGGTCAACCACGAGGTTTTGTATAAGGTGCTACTGTTTTCCTGGTATTAATTTTTTGTCCAAGTGTCATTATAAACACGCGGAACTCAGCAATACCTCCTTCAGCAGAATCATTAACGACCTTCATCTTCAATGCCTGCTCTCTAACACTTATAGATGTCGTCATCTGCAATCCTGTGGATCCTTAAAGGAACTGTGTGCCTCTTTCACTCCCCCGACTCTTAAGGACATCAAAAAGACCAATGTCCATCTATGTTACGAATTACCTCTATGTTGTTATCCACCAACATTTGGAGAATCCATGCCGCGGCCGCCTTCATTTTGGAGTACGTTGGAGTGTTTGAACCACCTATTTTTCATGTCCGTACTGATTCTGTCCCATCAAAACATGCCAGTCCCAATCAATGTTCAGACAGTACCACAGATGGCGACTTGGCTTTTTTGCCGCTTCTTCCAACTCCTCTGTCCGGATATGTCTCCAGAATGTTCACATTTCAAGGTCATTCGAGGAGCCGGGGGTTCCCATTTGGCTCTTCATGCTTATTCTTGACGTAAATGAGACTGACAAATTTCCGCTGAGTCAGGTTTCGTCCTCGCGTGGTGTAGAGTTTTGAATTGATGCGAAAAAGTAGATTGTATGATAAATCCCCTTCGACATCATCTTGGCTGGTGGTTGAACCCGGTAGATCCAATTTGACGGAGATGGAGGATAGTTTTTTCCTCCCAGAATACAAAGACAGTGCTAGCAACTACTATATTTCGTCGCGAGGTGGTTTTTTTTTGCATATGCATCAGCAAGTAACTGAAGGCATTGTCCTTCTCTTTTTTCTGGAGCTGAGGCTTCTTGACAGCTGTCTGGTGCAGGAACATTGTGTAGAGAAGGATTTAATGCCATTCCTTGTTGATATGTAGAATAGGCCTGTCATTCCGACTTCTGTTGACCAAATAGTGATGAAAAGCACGAGCAAGTACATTTCATACACATGTGCCGACAAGACGCTATCCAAACGATCTCATGAACCCAATTTTCTCAATTATGATACAGTCTCCATTATGTACACCGTATTTACGCAGTTGTTCCAAAGACCGACCTCTCACAAGGTGTTTACTATCTGCCAGATTTTCAAAGTTTGAAGGCATGCATCAGCCTGAGGCTCTCCTTACCCCTCTCTGTCTTAGGTACACCAAAAATTTTTTCCGGTCCTTAAGGTGATAACATTGCGCCCGATCCTACAATCGCTTTTTCAATGGATAATACAGATAGATTCCCATCCCCGTGCAGAATACAGGGTAGTTCATGAGAAAATGTTGTCAGGTCTTCTTGGGCTGCCCTGTTCCCACCTTTCTTTCCTCTAATAGCGAGACGAATAAGAGCTTTGAGAGCACGTCATCACGTCCAGGTATCCATGACCCTCAGGCTTGCACTACAACTCCAGTTACAAAAGCAGCACTCCGGACTGATAGGTTTGGTACGATCAATTGACCCATCCTTCTAAGGACTTTGAAAAGTGTTTTTACCTCAATTCTTCTTGGCCGCTTTTGTGGGGAGTTCCCTGTAGGGAGAAGAAAAGAAAAAACATTGTTTGTTTGGTGGTGATATCCTTCCTTCGTCTTCTGAAGAATGGGAATCTGATAACGAGAGTACAGCTGCTGATGCTCCCACTTTTTCTAACTCCTGGTTTTCCTCAACTGCTTTTCCTTCAACTATCTGCGTTTTCTATTCCGAACGCTTCTCTCCTCTCGAATGGTTATTAACTGATCAATTCCAGCCATCTGCAAGAATTTACGTTTTCACGCTGCATCCTCAGAATTCTCGATCTTGCTCTTACAGACAATTTTTATAATGGCATTTCTGGTTGCATGTCAAATGTTCCTGGATGTCAGCTGTGAACATTCTTCTTTCACATCTCCGTCCTGGTCTTGGCTCTGTTGTCTTCTTGGTGACTGGTAGTGGTCAAAAGCTTTGAAAGCTTCCTTGTGGCAAAGAGTCGAACCACTTCTCGACGCAAAGATCCGGCAATCAACTTATGGAAGCGAATGTAATATTATGGGAGTGGGCGGCCTATATATATTCCCCATTCTGGCTGAAATTATTGGCACACAGTACTTACACACTATAAGACAACATCATTTTTGTGGAGGGTATCCACCACAATTTTGAAAATGTACCTATGGATTCTGACCACCCTAATATATATATATATTATATATTTAGATATATATATATAAATTATATATATATTTATATATATATATATATATATATATATATAATTCATATAATATATATCTATATATATATTAATATATATTATATATATATTATATATTTATATATATATATATATATATATTATATATATATATATATATATATTATATATATACATATACATATACCATATCAGATCCATATACATATATGTATATTATTATTATATATATGTTATATTATATATATATCTTAGGTAATAATTATATATATATATATATGTATATTAAAAAAAAAAAAAAAAAATATATGTTATAATGTATAGTATCTATATCTATATGTCTGTATATCTTCTATATGTATGTTCATATATATATGTATATATATATTATGGTTTTATCATTATAATATATATATCGAATGTTATGTCATGTTAATACAATACTTATATATATATATATCTATTATCTACTTATTATATTCTATCTGATATATATCTATATATATATCTGCATCTATATATATAATATCTATATATATATATATATATATATATATATCTATTGCGCCTATTACGGCGACTTCCAATTTTTAGAAGCACTGACATCAAAGATATCAAATCCCAAGCTTTGAACGTAGCAAGATACGACCTACAAGCTCTCCCAAGCCTGAAAGAACCCGGGTAATGACAGCTAACCCTCAGACAACACAAAGCAAGGAGGAGCCGAGTCATCAACCAATCTCGTCGCCACCTCACACCGCGCAGCAGCACGACTTCTTTAAGTCGCGCCTCACGCTGCACCTAACATCCATGGCTCACCTCTACATCTGGGAGAAACATCTCTCACCGCTGCTGAAGAAGGGCTTATGACCCGACATCTCGATACAGCAAATGACCCACTTACGGCCGAGTCATAAACTTGATTACTAAGATATAAGACACCTTGAAGACAAAGAGAAAATATCTTGAAAAGATATAAACGCTGACTAGCTATCACTTTTGACGAGATCTGTCCTCAGAGAAATCTCCTACCGTTAATATTTTTATAGTCTTATATTATATATATATATATATATATATATATATATATATATAATTATATATATATATATCTAGATTATATAGTATATATCATTTATATATATATATTATATATATTATATATATATTATATAATTATTATCATTATATATATTAATATCTATATTATTATAGATTATTATTTTATATATATATATATTATATATATCAATATATTATATTATTTATATATATATTATATATATTATATATGATATTATATATATTAATATATATTTATTATATTATATTTTAATTATATTATTTATCTATATATTTATTTTCTATATCGTGTGCTCTCTTTCATTTAATATATATATATATATATTTATTATATATTATAATATTCTATAATATTATATATATCATATATATATAATATATACTACATATATATATTAAATATCTATTATAATATTCTCTATCTATATACATCATATATATCTAGTATATCTAACTATATCTGATATATATGTCTCTCTATATTATATTATATATCCATATATAATAATATATATCTATATATATTATATATTATTATATATAATATTAATATATATCTCTATATAATCTTCTATATATCTATCTATATTATTATCTCTCATCTATTATATCATCTCTCATATTATATCTCTATTCTATATATACATATATATCTATTATATATATACATATATATCTATTATTATATCGTCCAGTTATATCTACTCCTCATCTATATATTATATATCACCACTATCTCTCTCTCTCTATATATATAATCTATATAATCTATCTAGTCTATCTATATATATCTATAGATATTCTATATATCATATCTCTATATTTGTATAAATATATATCTATCTATATATCTTATCTCTATATACTCTCTACTACTTATATCTTACTCATATATATTATATACTATATCTATCTCATATTTTATATATTCTCTATCTCATCTCTATCTATATATATCATGCTTTTACTATAACTTAATCTATATATATATCTATCTCTATTATATATATCTATCTATTTCTCATATCTCTTATATATTATATTATATATCTTATATAGATCTTATATATATCTTAATCTCTTATACTATATATATATATATTATATCTATATAAGATCTATATATCTACCATATCTCTATATTCTATCATCTTATATATATATCTATCTTATACTGTATACTCTATATTATATATATCTATAGATAATCTTATATAACTATCTTCTATATTATAACATATATATATATATATACCATATCATAGATAATAGATATAATATATTATATATATAATATATCTATCTAGCTATCTTATATATCATTAATATATATATATCTGTATATATATTATATATATCTATATATCTATATATGTATACTATATCTATAATATTCTATATACATTATATACTACTAATTATAGAGCTATATATAGATTATATGCTTCTAATATCTATTATAATTTCTATATCTCATATAGTCTCTTTATATCTCTATATATATATATTCAATATATATATATCTCTCTATGATATAGTTATATCTTTATATATATATTCCTATCCTCTCTCTCTCATCTATCTCTCTTATATCATCTATATATCTACATATATATCATCTCATCTACTATACTCATCTCTCATATCTATATCCATAGCTATCATAATATTATATATATCTATCTATACTTATTCTATAGTATCATATCTATCGATACTATATATATCTATCATATATCTATCTCATATATCTTCGTATCTATATACTATCTATATATTTATACTAATATATATATATATAATATTATAAATATATAGATAGTAGTATATATACTACATCTCTATATATACTATAGTAGATATTCTCTATATATATCTTATCTCTCTACCTCTTCCTCTATAATATATCTCTCTCTACTATCTCTCTCTGATTATATATATTTATCTCTATCTATATATATTATATCTATCGATCTATTATATTCTATATCTATGATATAGAATATCTATATACACGTCTTACTCTTATATATATTATCTATCTATCTATCTCTTATTATATATATATATTATATATTTTTTTTTTTTCTTTCTTACTTGCCCTGCGTCCCTCCCTCCTCACCAAGCCTCCTTATATTACAGCCACTTACCCACCGTCTCGCATTCCATGTCTTCCTACCTACCTTCCTTACTTTCTCCTTCCCACTTCCTTCATGTTGTAATTCTTCCCTTCCTCCACCCTCTCCACTCTACCAACGGCCTGATCTTTCTCTATCTTCACGACTGCCTTCCGTTTCTCCTCCTCTTCCTCCTTCTCCTTCTTGATTATGTTTCCCACCACTATAATTCCTCCTCCCATTCCTCCTTGCAGAATTTGTATAAAGGCCAGATTGTCAGAGCATTGAATCCTACGGTAAATTTTCGGTAATTTTGGAGCCCCGACAGCTGACTGGCGCGTGTTAGGAATGTGTTGGTCGATGCTGAACTGTTGCGAGTATAGCTGCGAGTAGGGTGATGGGTAGTTAAGGGCAGTTACACTTGCTTTGGTAGTGGCGATGTTGGTGGTGTGTGTAGTGATGGTTTACCTTTTGGTGATGTAAGAGGCAGTGATGATGGTGATGAGGGAAGGGGAGTGGGAGGAGGTGGTGGAGGTAGTGGTGGTGCGTGTACAATAAAGGTTGGGTGCCAGTGTGTGTGTGTGTGTGTGTGTGTGTGTGTGTGTGTGTGTGTGTGTGTGCGTGTGTGTTTGTGTATTCATCTAGTTGTATTTTACAGGGCATGAGCTACACTCATATGGCCCCGTCTTCATATCTTCATTTTTATCATTCATCCTTACTGCTTAGTGTTGGCCGAAGCCACCACCCCGGGAGGCGGGTCACAAACACCCGGCTAACACCTGGTACCCATTCACTGCTGGGTGGACAGGGGCTCGGGTTTTAAGAAGACCGCCCATCTCTCTGTGCTCCGTCCGGGGATCGAACCCGGGACTTCTCGATTGTGAGCCGAACGTGCTACCACTACACTACGGAGTACGGTGTGTGTGTGTGTGTGTGTGTGTGTGTGTGTGTGTGTGTGTGTGTGTGTGTGTGTGTGTGTGTGTGTGTGTGTGTGTGTGTGGTGTGTTTGTGTTGTGTGTGTGTGTGTGTGTGTGTGTTGTAATTTCAGCGTTCTTTATGGTTCATTTTTCCATCTTTTCACGGACAACTTTCTTCCGTCCCCTTTTCTCTCCTTTCTCCCCTCATCTCTCATTTTCTATTCCTTTTCCTGCTTTCCCTCCATTCAGTCATCCATTCCTCCACCTCCCTCCCTCCCTCGCCTCGGGCCACTTCCCGTCCCCGAGGAATCTTACGCCACATAATACATTCGCTTCCCATGTAACACTTTCTTTCTCCGTCGTGTGCCTAATTATCCTCCACCTGCTGCTTTTCTTCTTCCTTCTTTTCCTCCTCGCCGCTGTTACCCGTCAGGGTGGCTCGGTTGGTAGAGCTGTGGGCTCGCGTGCAGCGTCCCTGCATTCGGTCAGCGGTTCGAGCCCACCAGGTTCGTCCTGGCGTGGTGGCGCTTGTATTTCCATAACTTGTCTGTTTACTTGCAAGTGTCTAGAAGAAGGATCAAAGTATCTTATCCTCTCCGCTGTTCATTTCTTCTTGTTGTTCACTTGATAAGACTCCCTAAAATTAATATGCGCATAGACAACCCCGAGTCACCGGTCACTACTTCCCCTTTTGACTGTGACGGGCTATGGTTCACCGAGGGCCGTGGCAGTTGCGGAGCATCTTCAGGATGTAAGATGTCATGGATCGTCGCTGCAGAGAGTAACAAATGTCCAGCCCCCCGTATGGGAAAGCATGTTGTACATTACCATAGTAGGTTTTACGGCGACGGGGCCCGATCGACTGTTGTTTCCCTAGAAAGCTACAAGCAAGGCGGCCACACCATCCCTTCACATCCACACACCAACACACATACACAGTAGAGCTAGCCGTAACGTAGGCCTTACTTCATTCTCTCCTAATAAATTCCACGTTTGTTTTTCAATACAGCTTCATATCTCTTCTTTTCCGGCCAGTTTCAGCTGCAGGGATTAGTGGGTGGGAGGAGCCTCCCCCTTTACTGTACTTTATCTCGTTCTCTTAAGCTAGCTAGTGCAGTCTATTCAAACAGCCAAGCTAAGACTAGTAGGTATTTTGCATCTTGAAACATCCCTTGTATTCCTCCTCCTCCTCCTCTTCCTTAAACACGTGTCACAGAACCTATCTTGTGTGTGTTTTTTTTTTTGGTTGTGTGTGTGTGTGTACGCGTGTGTCCGTGCATGTGTGTGTGTGTGTGTGTGTGTGTGTGTGTGTGTGTGTGTGTGTGTGTGTGTGTGTGTGTGTGTGTGTGTGTGTGTGTGTGTCTGCGCGTGTGTCCGTGTGTCCGTGTGTGTGTGTGTGTGTGTGTGTGCGCGCGCGCGCGCGCGTGTGTCCGTGTGTGTGTGTGTGTGTGTGTGTGTGTATGTATGTATGTGAGTTGTGTTGTGTTGTGTTGTGTTGTGTTGTGTTGTGTTTGTTTGTGTTGTGTTGTGTTGTGTTGTGTTGTGTTGTGCTGTGCTGTGCTGTGCTGTGCTGTGATGTGCTGTGCTGTGCTGTGCTGTGCTGTAGCTGTGCTTGCTGTTGCTGGTGTTGTGTTGTGCTTTGTTGTGAGAGAGAGAGAGAGAGAGAAGAGAGAGAGAGAGAGAGATAGTATAGATAGAGAGAGAGAGAGAGAGAGAGAGATAGGTGTGTGTGAGGGAGGGAGTGGGCACTGACGTATACAGACGGACAAACAGAGACACCCAGAGTCCCAGACAGTTATGTTCAGCATAACTTGCAGGATAAGCCTCGCTGTCCTGCACTCAGTGGTCGTTAGTGAACAAAACATTTTCCACCACACAGTGACCCACGAGCCGGGCTGGTCGAGAACATCTTTATAATAATATAATCGAAAGTGTGTGCGTCTGTGTGTGTGTCCGCTATAGGTTTCGCCCCCAGTGGCGCAATCCCATCATATGGCACAGTTTTGGAACCAGGTTGACCAGGGGAAGGTTTTAAGGCCATTTTGGAGATGATCCGATCACTTTTTTTTTTTTTTTTTTTTTTAGTCGTAGCGAGAATTGTGAAAAAAATATTAATTTTACGCGAGATATTTTGCATGAAAAAAGAAAGATATCGAAACGAACCCACGACTGACGGAAGGTTTCTTTGGTATTTGGTGGTATTTGGTGATATTTTGGTATTTGGTGGGCCGAAGGCCCCCACCAAAAGCCCTCGCAGGAGCTAGCCAAAAAGTCCGCCCGGAGGGCTGCTTTTCGGCTAGTGGAACTATAGAGGGCTCTTTATAGCTCCATAGTCGGGAAGGTGTAATGGGCGAGACTTGTGTATACACGGGAGAAAAAACACGGGGAACGAAAGAAATACCGGTTTATAACAACATGACCTGCTTGAGTAAATTGCTCGTAGATATGTTGTGTTGATGTTTATTGAGGACGCTCAATAAACCTCCCCGGTGGGATGAGAGGAGCCCATCCCACCTCCGCCCTCTGGTACAGGCCGGTGGAAGAAGTGGAGCTATTTAGGGAGGTTATGCTTTACACGTTTGGAAGAAAGAAATGTGGAAGGAAGAAGAAGTTGAGATTACATAGGATTACATAGGAATAACAGACACCAGGAGACCTATTGGTCCATAGCGAGGGTATCTGCTGAACTGCATACTACTAACTATCAACTACTTGTAAGAAAACAGTTGGAAAATGAACAATGTCCCTAAAGAGGATAGGCAACATGGAAGTTTCATAGTGCCAGAATGATAGGTAATGAAACGTACTACTACAACTACCACTACCACTACAACTAATCGAATACGGGGGACTAGATATACGGAAATTTGCTACTATCATACCCATTTACTTTGACAGTGCGCGTCAAGTCTTTTTTTGAATGTAGTTATTGTGCTGCTCCGACAAAAGATATTTGCTGGTAACTTGTTTTTCCATCTATCAACGACTCTAACCTTGAAATAATTTTTAACGGAGATGGTGATGCAACGTTGACCGATTTTAAGTATTTAAACCATTATTTCTTGTTTGTCACTTATGAGTTGACAAGCTCGAATAGGTTCTCTTGATTAATGACATCAACCTTTTAGGACTTAAGGGTTTCATCAAGTCCCCACGGAATTCTCTATCCTTTAAGGAAAACATCTTAAGTTTTCCGCATCTCTCCTTCATAAGATGAATTTTCGCAGAGATTGCTTTGCTTTTTGTTTTCCTCCTTCTTTTGCCTGATTCCAATTTGGCTTGATCTTTTTACGAACAGGGCGACCTTAGATTGACGCATATTCCAAGTGCGGCCTAACCAAGGACGTGTATAAATTGTGGTCATTACTTTCGAGAGTTTTATGTTCAAATTACGTTAAATAAAGCCCTAACATCTATTGCTTTTTACTGCGCTAGGCAATGTGGACTGGTTTTCAGATCATTACTGATGATGGACACCTCAAACCCTTTTCCTTCTGTAACTTCAGTAACGATTTATTTTGCTTGATAGTTATATTTGGGTTATCGGGGGGGGGGAGGATTGCCTATATGCAATTCCTTTACTATATCGGAATTGAATTTTAATAGCCATTTTCACTCCAATCTATAGTTTGGTCGAGATCACTTTGTATGGTCGCATTTTCTCTAGTATATCTTTAAACCGCCTAATTTGGTTATATCCTCCTGCAAATTTCGATATTTTAGATACAAGTCCGCGTCCAGATCGTTGATATATATCAGAAAAGAGTAGGACCCACGACCGAGCCCGAGGCACCCCCCTAAGTAACATCTAACCAATCAGAATGCTCGCCATTTATTACACCCGTTTTTTTACGATTTGAAAGCCATCGCCAATCCATGAACCTAACTGCCTCTCCTAAGCCCTGGTGCCCTTAGCTTGGTCACAGTCGCTTATGGGAGCTGTATCGAATGCTTTCTGAAAATCAAGGTATTTACATCCGAGGGAATTTTAGCGTCCCAGTTTGAATAAATGACAAAAAAAAAAAATCCAGTAGGTTTGTTAAGCAGGATCTCTTTTTTCGAAAGCCATGCTGGGAGTTTAGTATTGATTTTATTTTCATCGAGAAAAGACACTATTTTATAATGGTGAAGAAGGAGGAGAATTGTATAAGCATCCGCTGCAGCACTAGCACCGGCAGCAGCAGCAGCATCACCAGAAGCTATAGGGGTTTTTATACTATCAAGTAATTGGAATGAAATGAAGGCATCGCAGCTGCCATCACCAGATGTGCACATCTCGACCTGTGAACGTGTGAGAGGCCTAAATGACTGTGTGACAGTGACCACCGCGCACGCACGCACGCGCGCACACACACACACACACACACACACAACACACCCCACACACACCACACACACACACACACAAAACATACACACACACACACACACACACACACAAAACCACACACACCACACACACACACACACACACACACACACACACACATACACACACACACACACACACAACACACACACACACACACACACCACACACACACCCCAACACACACGATAGATTTTATTGACCACAGCTTATACATAAATTCCCACATAATATCATTAAGAATAGACAAAACACTTAATGTCCAAAAAATAAAACTTTCCCCAAAAATTTTTGAGTAAAAAACTGTAGTCCAACAAAAAATAATTACTAAAACTACTATACTACGATAAACTACTAACACATAAAATTAAAACAAGCAGCCAGCTTGATCTACGTCCCCTATTAAAGACAAAAAAATGAAATAAACTATTAAGGGAAAAAAGAAAAATGCGTTTTTAATTTATAACTATTTAAACTTCGGAATAATTTTGCATTTTTTTTGCATACATCACTAAAATTTAGAGAATACGCCCATGAACCAGTATTAAATCTGTAAAGGTTTCTAATGTGTTGGTTAGGGGGCACCCCTCTACCACATGTTGTTCTTTTTTGTATGTCACCACATACACACCGGCGCTCCTCGAGAGGAAGGCAAACCACGTCCGCGCCTGTTCCAGCGTCCCGTTTCCACTACTAAACTATGACCACAGACTCGAAAACGTGTAAACGACATCCTATGTAGATCGTTAATTTACATGTTTCTTTTCATAAATGTCATGTACTTTAATTCAGAGTTAATTGTTTTTATACATTGCATCTTGTTGCCTCAGAGTTAGCAATTGTATTATGTACATTATACAACATAGAGGACATGTGAGGGACATTATTGTGTCATGTGGGCCACAAGTTTCCAACCGGGGTATTTTAAAGACATAACATATTTAAGAGCGAAAGACAAAGGGTCATCGTTCATGTTACATCTCTCTGACCACATACTATGATAAAATTGTGTTGTTTGTGCCCTTAGAAGGTCAGCAGCGAGGGGTATCCTAACTCACCATAACATACTTATTGGTAGTGGCTCTCCTTCCCCCAAAAACAACTCCTTCATGGCCCAATTGTACAACTTATGATGGGTTTCACGTCAGCGCCTACCCAAGACTCACAGCCATACGTAAAGACGACATAAGGCAGCATCGAACAAACGACGTTTTACATAAAAGGAATGTCATAGTTTTTTCGAATAAATGTGACAAATTTTAAAACATGACATACTTGTTTTGTGCAGTATTTCACAGCAGATGACACCGAACCGTCACACGTGAAGGAGTCCCCAGATACACGTAGCTGCTGCAGGGCTCCACCACTAACCCGTCCACGCGCAGCGGCTCGGCGTCCCCCTGCTTGACCTTTTATCACGAAAAACTTTGTTTTACCTATATTTATCTTCATTCCATATTCATCAAAAAATTCCCTTTAATATACAAAACTTCTTTAACATGTTGTCCTGGTCGTAGCAAGTATCACCGCATCATCCATATACAACAATATGTGCAGCCATTCTATAAATGTCTCAGGACTACAATTACTCTCATCATTTTTTTCCAACTCGTCGCCATATAATATAAATAGGAGACAAGATGGGGGGACAGACCTTGCCTTACTCCGACGGTGGAGGTGACAACTGCACAGCCTAAAATACTTTCCGTGACGCGGTACATGGCAAAAAATATAGCTGCAAGCATCATCATTCCACAACCTAGACGCTTCAGAGTCATAAAACAACTTTTGTCTTGGCATTACGTCATTGCCTTCGAAAAATCAATGAAAGGGCACGAATAACTTGTTTTTCTTCCTCCTTGCGGAGTCAGTGAGTAGCCGTAAAAGTAACAATATGTTCCAGGCATCCTCGCTTTTGTTGTGCTCCGGCCTGCTCCCGACACGGCTTAAACCACTGGCCTAGTCCTATGACAGAGGACCATGTCGTACCGCTTGGTGATGGAGTTTGTAACACTAATTCCCCGATAATTATCTGGGTTTATCCTGTCCCTTTCTTAAAAATGGTAAAAATCTTAGCCCTGGTCCATGATAAAGGAACTGACCACTCATGAAAACTCTGTTGAATAGGGTAACAATATTTAAAAACAGGTGTACAGGGAACAGCGAAAAAATACCAGGCGATATTCCGTCCGGCCCGCAGGCTTTGTCTGCTTCATATTCTTGACTTTATCAAAAATTTCTGCAGGTGAAATGGGGCTATCTAACACTGGTAGCTAACCTCTGTGCTTACTTCCTCGTTGGGTGGGAATGTGGGGGGTTAAGTATTCTCTCAAAGTGTGTCTTAAAACTTTATCTCCGGGTGACACCTCTTTTTCCCTATTTTGACACATCAAAATTATCTCTCCAGTCTTGGCTCGCCACACTCTAACATCATCTTTGTCCTGTAACAACCTCTCCCATTTACCTAAATGGGTCATCCCTGATTCTATATCCTGGTCATGGCTCTTACCTCCGAACAGCGCAACTGTAAAAGCTCATTGGATATCATATTGGCTAAACCATCAAAAACATCATCGTTGTCCAACATCTATATTCACATCAACAACACTATTCTCAAAAAGTTCCCTGTCAATGTCAGAAAAGCGCACAGGCTTCCTTTATAACCTGTGTCTGGCAGCGTTGCCGTGTGGTGCTGAGTGGTCTCCCAGCGGCCGACGCCCTCTCGCACACCAGGGCAAGATTCCCCACCTGTACTTGAAACAGTGAGAGAAATCGGGGCGTGGTCTGATGGGAGACCGCTCCGCTGTAATACCCGGAAATCTGTGATATACCTTTTCATCTCATAGGATGCTACACATGTATCAATCTCTGAAATCCACGTGTCTTTTTTCTTATAAGTTTTGTTACCAACATAGTGTCTACATGATGTCTTAAGATTGTTAACAACAAGTAAATTGTTCTCAGTGCATAAAGACGGGCAATAATTCCGGTTGGCATTTGCTGTGTTAATGTCATCAAGGTTTTTGTAGGGTAAGATAATCTTTCACTGCTGGGAACATTTAAGTGGGCGAGTAAGTCTTTTACTGATTTCCCGAAGCGGGCATTCATATCCCCTACAATAATGCATCCATTCTTAACATGATTTGCACACAGTCTTTTCCCGAATGGTGGCGAAGGACAAATTTGGGAAAAATATGGTGAGTCACTCGGCGGTATATAACAAAACCCTAACAAAGTATTAGGCATATTTTTAAAACTGAAGCCATAAACCCGATCACCGATACTCACATCAATATCTTGCACTAAGTGCGTGAGACTTTTCCTCACACACACCACCCCACCCCCTCTGTTAGGTGAATCAGCCACCTCACTGCGGTAAAGACACGTATCCGGGGACAAAGACTGGTAAACCTGTTTTTTATTCAATAAGGCAAATAACATCATATTGGTTAATACTTGCAAAACACTATTTTTCTCTATTTTTGGTATGTATGCCATGACGTTCCACGATAGAATTGTCAAGTCACTCACTCGCTGTGGATCGGTTAGAAAAAAGACTGTGGACTCCAGCTGTCAATGACACAGCCATCCCTGTAGAGTTTCCTTTCCCGGGTGTCGAGGCGGACCACGCAGCCTGCATTCTCGGGCCGCTCCTTTTCTGTCCTCTCAGCATCCCGCAGTCGTTGCCACTCTTTCCTCACGGATGGGTGAATGTCCTTTTTTACGTATATTTTCTTGTACGGTTCATTGCAGTTCTTGAGGTTCTTGGTATGCCCCAGGATGCCACTGCGTAAGGTTTTATCTCGCAGCGTCAGAAGTATGGGTCGGCAGCGGCGGGCAGACGCGTCGGCAGTACGCCGCCCCAACCTGCGGTTCATTCCATCCACGGCGCCTGTCCCCATCGCTGCCCACACCTTCCCGAGCTTGGCATCGTCTGTCAACGCGCCGTCGAGAGCTTCATCTTCATCAGGAACACCTAGGATGACTATATTCGCTTCCCTCTCCTTCCGGTCCAAACTTTCCAGATAGAGTTGATGCTTCACGATAATCTCATTCTGCTGCTCCAATTTTACCTCTAAAGCAGCGATCTTCTTGTTCGTGGCATTCTCCGGTGACGTGACACACACACACACACACATACACACACACACCCGTTGTACCGTTAACAGCTTCAAGTATAGAATAAAAAAGTATCTTTTGCATTCACAAGCACAATGAAAGAATACATATAATATCTGAGCTCTTTTTTGCTGCACATATGATATCATATTGTAAGGGTCAACTTGTATACTTTGTTAATATTTAGATAATTCAAGTAAATTTCAATGATTATGTTGTGTATTTGTACATTGTGTGTGGATGAGTGTGTGTGTGTGTGTGTGTGTGTGTGTGTGTGTGTGTGTGTGTGTGTGTGTGTGTTGTGTCTGTGTCTGTGTCTGTGTCTGTGTGTGTGTGTGTGTGTGTGTGTGTGTGTGTTTTTCATCTATTTTATGTGTATGAAT
>JACEEZ010020793.1:157500-162500 GCA_016584305.1 Chionoecetes opilio
CCACAAAGTATACCTAACCTAACCTAACCTTAACCACAAAGTATACCTAACCTAACCTAACCTTAACCACAAAGTATACTAACCTAACCTTAACCACAAGTATACCTAACCTAACCTAACCTTAACCACAAAGTATACCTAACCTAACCTAACCTTAACCACAAAGTATACCTAACCTAACCTAACTGGACTTAGAATTTTTTGAGGCACCTCATATTTCATAGCGGTCGTGTGGGTTAACCAAGGCTGAGCGCACGCTAGAACCTTTACAGATGTGAAGTATAATAAGCATACAATACAGTGCGGTAGTTCATTTCAGTCAAAGCCGGAAGGATGAGTTCCAAAGTATTTCCCAGGCGTGTGTGTGGGAAGGGTGTCGGTGTGCAGGCGTGTGTGTAGGAAGGAAGCGTGTGTGCAGGCGTGTGTGGGGGAAGGAGGCGTGTGTGGGAAGGGTGTCGGTGTGCAGGCGTGAGTGTGGGAAGGGTGTCGGTGTGAAGGCGTGTGTGTGGGACGGAGGCGTGAGTGTGGGAAGGGGTGTCGGTGTGCAGGCGTGTGTGTGGGAAGGGTGTCGGTGTGCAGGCGTGTGTGTGGGAAGGAAGCATGCTGCACCCATAAAGGATGCATGCATGTGGCATATAGCAAAAAAAATCTATCAGAAACACCCAAATATCTTCAAGTACTATTATATTTATCTCTGTGTTTACGTGCCTCTGATCAGCGCGGGAAGATGAGCCTCCCTAATGGTACGTCACGGAGCCTGAGCCTGAGCGTCTGCAAATCTTGAGTGCGTTTTGAGAACTCGGGGAATTTGCAGATTTTGATTGCGGATTATTTAAAAACGGCTGACTGGATACAAAAAGTGACGACGTATTGTTGATATACTCGTCAATGGCTATGATTTGACTGCATTAAATCAGGAATGATGAAATGGTCTGGACGACTACTTTAAGAGAATGATGTGACACTGTTGCACGATTCTTAGGTGTATGTAGAGCAGTGTTCCTTAACCTTTCTACCATCACTTCCTCTTTAGTAGTTCGTCCTTGCCTCCATGCACCCCCTTTCACTTCTTCAACCAAAATATTTATAAATAATCCTGAATCAGAAAGAAAGAATGTGTGTTTTTAACACTTTTATTGTACACATAAATATTAATTAACACCTTGCATATACCCAACAGATTTAGTTAGATCATGTTTAAAGGTTGCCTCACACCAGAAGCAATGCGCTATAATAATAATTATAGAAATAATAATAATAATAATAGTAATAATAATATAAAAAAATACTATTGCTTATGAGTCTAGGAAGTTAGTGAAGCCTGGCACGGTGTCACGACAGAGTTTTTCAGCCACACTTTCTTCTTTGTACCGACTTTCTTCGCTCACTCTCAGCGAGCAAACTTCAAGTTGAAGCGAAGGCCGAGCTTCAAGTTAAATACTTGACAATTCTTCTTTATTCTCTCTTGGCTCACGTCCCCCTAGGTAGTTACCCACGCCCCCAGGTTAAGAACCGCTGGTGTAGAGAGTAGAAAGGTGGTGAAGGGATGGTCTCACGAGATTGAAGGAATGGTGTTCAAAAGCAGGTAGGACTCTAAATCTCCTGCACAGAAC
Organism: Chionoecetes opilio; assembly: GCA_016584305.1. Taxonomy (NCBI): domain Eukaryota; kingdom Metazoa; phylum Arthropoda; class Malacostraca; order Decapoda; family Majidae; genus Chionoecetes; species Chionoecetes opilio. The sequence goes on from JACEEZ010020793.1 coordinate 159,114, forward strand.
ACGCAAGGAGAAAGAATAACCTGAGTTGTGCACCTTATGACAATGAAAAAAAACTAATTAGAAATAACCTAGTTAATCAGCGTGAGGTTCTATAAAGAATTACAAAAGCTTAGTGGAATGGAGCCCGTCAGGGTGGCAAGGTTGGTAGAGACGTGACCTCGCAATGTGCAGCGTCCCTGTGCATTCGGTCAGCGGTTCGAGTCTGCCTAGTTCGTGCTGACGTGGCGGCGCTTTGTATAGTCAATAACCTTGTAGTTGGTACTTGCAAAGTGTCTAGATAGGATGAAAATCTTATCTTATCTTAGTGGAATGGTGAAAATAACAAAGTAAAAAAAAAGCTTTAGCAATACAGGATGAGAAGGATGATTTGTTTTTCATCTATCCCTTACCGAGAGAGAGAGAGAGAGAGAGAGAGAGGAGGAAAAGAGAGAGAGGGGGAGAGAGAGGAGAAGAGAGAGAGAAAAGAGGGAGAGAGAGAGAGGAGAGGAGAGAGAGAGAGAGAGAGAAGAGAGAGAGAGAGAGGGGAGAGGAGGAGAGAAGAGAGAGAGAGACGAGGAGAGAGAGAGAGAGAGGAGGAGAAGAGAGAAAAGGAGGAGACGAGAGAGAGAGAGAGAGAGAGAGAGAGAGGTGGCCCTCGATGTTCTTGACTAAAACTTTATATTCAACACGAAATTGAATGAAGAAGGAAGTGGAAAGTACGTAGTTCCTCATTAAATCATAACTTTAAAAAGCTTTTAAAGAATTAATACTGGAGCTCCAATATTATTTCTCTTGGACTTTAAATGCAAATGCTTTTTTCCATGCTAGAGAGAGAGAGAGAGGAGAGAGAGAGAGAGAGAGAGGAGGAGAGAGAGAAGAGAGGAGAGAGAGGGGAGAGAGAGAGAGAAAGAGAGAGAGAGAGAGAGAGAGAGAGAAAAGGAGAGGAGGAGAGAGAGAGGAGAGAGAGAGAGAGAGAGGGAAGAGAGAGAGAGAGAGAGAGAGAGAGAGAGAGAAGAGAGAGGGAGAGAGAGAGGAGAGAGGAGAGAGAGAGAGAGAGAGAGGGGGCCCCCTCGATGTTTCTTGACTAAAACTTTATATTCAACACGAAATTGAATGAAGGAGGAAGTGGAAAGTACGTAGTTCCTCATTAAATCATAACTTAAAAAAGCTTTTAAAGAATTAATACTGGAGCTCCAATATTATTTCTCTTGGACATTAATGCAAATGCTTTTTTCATGCTAGAGAGAGAGAGAGAGAGAGAGAGAGAGAGAGAGAGAGAGAGAGAGAGAGAGAGAGAGAGAGAGAGAGAGAGGAATGATATAATTAAAAAAGAAACTGGCAGAGGGAAAGGAAACAGAGATGAAGGATGGAAAGAGTAGAAAAAGAAGAATAAGAAGAGGATGAAGAAAAAGGAGAACACGAAGGAGACAGAGTAGTGAACGATGGAGGGAGAAAGTGGAAGGAGGGAAGGCATGTGAAGGACATCGAGGAGGATGGAGTGAAGGAGATAAGGGAAGGAAGAAGAGAGGAAGATGGAAGAGAAAAAAGATAGGGTAGGAAAGATGGGCAACTCTGTATAGATGGCCACTTTGCAGGTAGTTGACGTTTCAAGGGAAGTTTAAGTGAGTCATAAGAGAGAAGAAAATGTGTGTTCTATCCATTTATATGCTTCTTTTACTGTCACTTTACTGTCTCTTTACTGTCTTTACTCTACTTTATTTCAGTGTTTGAAAAATTGTGTGGGTTAACCCAGTCTTTTTCTCGTTTTTTTGTGCTCTAAATTTAACAGTCAATATCCATTATAAAATAGTATTTGTAGTTGTAGCTTATGATGTTTTAGTAATTAACAAGTGCTTGTGGGCCCTTCGGACCCATGTATTGATGTTTGTAGTAGTAGTATATTTTAAACAACAATGTGAGTGCAAACTCCAATCGTGTTGTTGCTGTCGTTGGTCACTGGTCAAAGTGCTTCGGGGTAGACCACCTACCACCACCGTAGCCTGCCTCACCCCAGCCCCACGCTTGTCTCACCCCAGCCCCACGCCTGTCCTGCAAGCACGCGCACACACACACACACACACACACTCTTGTTTTTTGTTTGTTTTGTTAAGAGGATAATGCCTCAGAGCCATAGTGATCTACCGCTGCTGCATATTAGTGTTGGCCCAAGCCACCACCCGGGGGTGGGGGATTACAAACCCCCGGCTGGCACCGGTAACCCTTCACTGCTGGGTGGACAGGGGCTAGGGATTTAAGAAAAACCACCCCAATCTATCTTTTCGCTCCGCCCGGGGATCGAACCCGGGACTTCTCGGTTGTAAGCCGAGCGTGTTAACCACTACACTACAGAGTTCCCTGAGAGAGAGTTCCCACACACACACACACAAAACACACACACACACAACACACACACACACACATAAATACACACACACAACACACACACACACACACACACACACACACACACACACACACACACACCCCCACACAACACACACACACAACACATACACATACACACACCACACACACACACACACATAAATACACATACATACACACACACACACACACAAAACCCCACACACACACCCCACACACAACACACACCACACACACACAAACGTAAGTCCATGAGTCTACGGAATTAGTGATATGCGGCAAAACGTTACAGCAGAGTTCATTCTTGTAATCTAATCGCTAAAATGTGTGTTTAGCCAAAAACCCCCCTTCAAAATTATTCAATCGACATGGGACCAAGCCGTTTACCACCTACGAATTATTTTGAGATTTTTGAGGCCTACTCTCATCAAAATTGAATTTACAGTTTCAGTACCCAAAACGACAGACAGACAGACAGACACACACACAGACACACGGCTACTCCTATAAGTAAAATTAGACAAGGTTGTGGGCCTTCGGACCCATGTATTGGGTGTTTATAGAAGTAGTATATATGTATATGACAAAAAATGTGAGTGCAAACTCCAATCGTGTTGCTGCGTCGTTGGTCATGGTCAAGTTCCTCGGGGTACACCCACGTTCCATGTGAATTCCACGGGCGACGTGGAATTCCACTTCGACGGCATCAGCACAGCCAACCCTTGACAGGCTTACGTAGAGTTGGCCGTGCGTGGAGTATATTAGAATATCGAACCCAAGCACCCACACACACGCACACGCACACACGCACACACACACGCACACACACGCACGCACGCACGCATGCACGCACACACACACATGCACACACATACACACATGGATGCATGCACACACACACACACACACACACACACACCACACACACACACACACACACACACACACACACACACACACACGCACACACACACACATGCACACACGCACGCACGCACGCACGCACTCACACATGCACACAAC
>JACEEZ010020793.1:167500-175000 GCA_016584305.1 Chionoecetes opilio
CTTCTACTTCTACAACTACTACTACTTACTTCTACTACTACTTCTATTTCTACAACTACTACTACCTCTACTACTACTACTACATCTACTACTACTACTTCTACTACTACTTCTACTACTACTACTACTACTACTACTACTACTACTACTACTACTACTACTACTACTACTACTACTACTACTTTAAAAAAAAAAAAAAAAAAAAAAAAATAAGATACCTCCACCGCCTCTTTATTTGCGGCGGGAACGCCATAGCCCCACCTCGCTATTGACTGTGGCATCCAACCTTACAACTACCCCTAAAAATACATACATTTACTAACTAACTACCCCTAAATTTATAAACCTACTCTATTCCTAACCTATCCACCCTTATCCCACTCTCTACCAATGTGGGCCCCGCATCGAGGTCACTTATGTCCGTGTTAGAGGGAGTGGAGTATCTCGTACCCCTGAGACACAGGAGGGCAGACCGGAGCAGGGAGAAGGAGAGGCGACACCTCATCCAGGCGGCGACGGAGCTCCTTGGCTGGTGCTTCTTTACTGACATCAAGTCAGCTAGTCTTGAGTAGAAGCTCCTAGCCTTGGGGGCCATGCCGCCAGATGTGGTGAAGACCAGGGGCGTGAAGGTACCATGGTCGACTTGCAGGATCCTATCGCCATAGGCCCTTATCTTCTCCAGCTCGTTCCTGTGGTGGACAGCCTCGAGGGAGAGCTCACGATGGGAGGCGGCCATCGGGTCGAAGATCCGGATGTCCAAAAAGGTCCGCTGCCCTCTGGTCCAGAATCCCCGAGCACAGATGTCCACGCGAGCCTCAGGGGCGGTATTGGCTGTCCTGTACCGCAGGAGTTCCCCATCTAGAGGCAGAAGGGTTGGCTCGGTGGAGACGTCGTGGCACACCTCCCTGAGCATGCTGGCTGTCAGGTCCCTCACCTCGTCGTGCCTGATACACACGAATCCCCCCTTTTTGCACGTCATGGTGTGGTCGACGTTGTTGGGGGATCCACACACGCAGGTGTTGGGGAGTCCTTCTACTGGCCAGCCGTACCTCAGAGCAACGGCATCAACAAATTCTTGTTTGTTAAGGTTGAAGCCCTTTGCTCTGATTGGTAGTGATGTTAGCCAGTTGGACGCTCCCGTCTCCTGTGCGATGTGGATTTTTCTCACGGTGTCTGGAGGCAGGATGGTCGAAAGGTGTTCAAGGCTGGTCTTCTGCCCTTGCTGCCTGTCTCGTGAGAATCGTTTCTTTTGCTCAGCGATCGCACTTTGGTCGATTTCACCTTGTACGTCCTGAGCGATGATCATATCCGTGAGGGACCTGGTAAGGTTGATGGAGTTGAGGTTCTCCACCTCAGCCACCTTCTCAGGAGAGGTGATTCCCATCCCGCCTAGTCTTGGAGGGAGTTCGAGCAACGCCCTCGCGTCATTCCCCAGGACAGGAGATCTCAGTAACGCTGGTATGAAGGTGTTCTTTATAAATTCCTCCAGCGGTCTGAGGAGAGGGCTGATGTCCGGGATGGTGCGCATGACGAAGTTCCACCGATGTTGCAGGCCATGCGTGTATGCCGCGTAGGCTGCGTGAGGCTCGGTCTTGGCCATGGCTGACAGGACATCGACCTCGTGCACCCACTCACGACACTTTCTCTCCGACGTACTCCTTCTTATACTCCTCTGTTCCAATAACAGCACCCAAGTGCCGCTGTCCTTCCTTCGTTACCACAACTCCACTGCCACTGAAGATGTTTACAGCCCCGTCATAGTGCTCTGGCTTGACGATGAGGAAGGATTTAGCGGCGTTGGGTGTGTATCCTATGGTAGGGCCATTGGCCTGTATTAACCCCCACCAGTGGCTTAGGTCCTGTTACTACTACTACTACTACTACTACTACTACTACTACCTACTGCTATTACTATTACTATTACTACAACTACTCATACTACTACTACTAATATTACTACTACTATACTACTATTACTACTACTGTACTACTACTACTACTACTACTACTACTACTATTACTACTACTACTACTACTAACTACTATTACTACTATTACTACTACTACTACTACTACTACTACTACTACTACTACTACCACTATTACTCTAACATTGACATTAACTTAAAAGACTAATTCACATGCGACCATCAAACATCACCCATAATAACGGATCAAGGTTGTTGGTAATCGGTAGAAATCAAAATAAGTTGGACACTATTTCTTTCTTCAATCGTTAATGTTTTGTATAGTGTTCCCGCACATGGAATGAAGAGAAAACCTGTTGAAACGTTTAAAATATGTCTTGATGAAAATATGTCTTGATTATACGTATTAACTGTGCTGTTATGATGCAGCTAATACTACTACTAATGATAGCAATGCAAGCATATTGTTATAATACAGCACGACAAGTTATGGCAGTAAATAGGAACATTTGAAACAACAAACAACTAAACAACAAGGCAAACAGTGACATCGATACTATTGTACCCCCAGGACATTCCCTTAAGTACTTTCTCATATCAAAGTGTTTAATGTCTTATTGTTTTTCAATACAATTTTCTTGCTGTCACTTTACGTTTCTCTCCCTTTTTTTTTTTTCTCTCTCTCTCTCTCCTTTCCTCCTTCTCTCGTCTCTCTCTCTCTCCCCTCTCTCTTCTCTCTCTCTCCTTTTCTCTCTCTTCCTCCCCTCTCTCTCTCTTTTTCTCTCTCTCTCTCTATCTCTCTTCGTCTCTCCTCTCTCTCTCTCTTCTCTCTCCTTTTCTCCTCTCTCTCTCTCTCCTCATCTCTCTCTCTCTCCTTCTCTCTCTCTCTCTCGGTCTGACCCTTGGCAATATAGGCAGCAGGAAGAGGAGGAGAAGACGAGGATCGACAAGAGGAGTGGAAAGAAGCTTAAAATGCTGGGAAGCGTTTATTGTACTTAGTTACTTTACGGACATTGTTCTTCTCCTAATCGATCAATAGTGGTGTTCCCACGTTCTGCCTATCACCCATTCTCTTTCTTGATTCATTAATGTTCTTATAAGTCTAACCCAATGCCCTATCCACTCCTACGCTGATGATTCTACCCCGCATTTTTCAACGTCGTTATTAGACTCCAACTCAAAAAAGGAACTAAGTGATTCACGGAGAGATTCCACCGAGCGCCTAACTTCTGATCTTTCTATAATTTCTGATTGGGGCAAAGCAAACCTTGCTTTGTTCAATGCCTCAAAAACCCAATTTCTTCACCTATCTACTCGACAAAACCTACCAGATAACTACCCCCTCTTCTACAATGACACTCAACTGTCTCCTTCTTCTACAATGAACATTCTAGGACTATCCTTTACTAAAAATCTGAACTGGAAATCTCACATCTCATCTCTTGCTATAACAGCTTCTAAGAAGTTAGGTGTCCTGTGGCGTCCTGCGTCCTTTTTTTCTCCCCCCCAAATTGCTTGCTCTCTACAGGGGCCTTATCCGCCCATGTATGGAGTATGTCTCACATGTTTGGGGAGGATCCACTCTTACAACTCTCCTAAACAGGTTTGAATCGAAAGCTTTTCGTCTCATCAACTCCCTTCTCTGACTGACTGTCTTCAATCTTTAAATCACTGACGCAATGTTGCTTCTCTTGCTCTCTTCTACCGTTATTTTCATGCTCACTGCTCTTCTGAACTTGCTAACTGCATGCCTCCCCCCCTCCCGCGGCCTCGCTGCACAAGACTTTCTACTCATGCTCATCCCTATTCTGTCCATCTTCCTAATGCAAGAGTTAATCAGTATCTTTACTCTTTCATCCCTTTCACTGGTAAACTCTGTAACTCTCTTCCTGTTTCTATTTTTCCACTTTCCTATGACTTAAATCTTTTCAAAGAAGAGTAACAAGACACCTCCCGAACTGAAATGGTTCACCCATCTTTTTTATTTTATTATCTTACTGGATTCTTTATAGGGACTGGTAACTAAGCGGGCTTTGTGTTACCCATTTTTGTTGTGCCCTTGGCCAGTCCTTTGTTATGTAAAAAAGAAAAAAGAAATATAATATATATATATATATATATATATATATATATATATAAAATATATTATATATATATATATATATATACAGGACATTGATATCGTATTGCATGTAGTTTTATTAAATAAAACTCAAAGCCACTCAATGGAGGATGTAGTAAAGTTGCAGTACACCGTATATACTGCAACTTTATATGGGCTTCGTGCGGGGACTCTACGCCACTCAGTATTGGAGGCGCTATATTGTGCGTGTGAGAGTATAAATAAACATGTCATAATAATTAAGCCTGATAGGTGGATAGGTGAACCGAGAGACGGACGCGACCCCCTTACACCCGGGCACTATTGACGCAAGGGACATCCGATGAGCGGGGAGAGGCGGTAATGGAAGCATCGCGACAGATTGGAAGGTGATGGATTGAAAGGTGTGGATAGGGAAGAAGGGAGAGAGGGAGAGAACAAGGGGAATGGGTTGAAAATGAAGAAGCGAGAGCGGGATAGGACAAGGGAAATGGGTTGAAAATGAAGAAGGGAGAGCGGGATAGGACAAGGGAAATGGGTTGAAAATGAAGAAGTGAGAGAGGGATCGGACCAGGGAAATGGGTTGAAAATGAAGAAGTGAGAGAGGGATAGGACCAAGGAAATGGGTTGAAAATGATGTACGAAACTAAAAAAGAGGCACTGAAATGGATTGAATAGAATTTATTAAATGAATGATTTAAGTGAATGATTTAAATGTTGGGTAAAAGTTTACACAAATGTCTATTTTGTCAACGTGATTAAGGAAAAATACACTTTTATTCACAATTTTATGAATCTTAATGAAAAAAAGAAACAAACATGACTCTTTGGGAGTCAGTGTGTACGGAAGGTACTTAATTCATATAATTAAGGTGTTGTGTAAAATTTTACTCAAAACTTTTTACAGTGTAATAAAGGGGTGTGGTGATTTGGGCTCTTCATAAGTAATTTATTTGGATTCAGCACCCCTTTAAAACGTAAGAAAAGACACCTTAAATTGGTATATATGTAATTATAAAGTCAAAATAATGAACATTCACGGTGAATATTGGCGGCCATTTTGAAATTCCAAAATGGCCGCCATAACGGATTTTAAAAATTTGGAAACATTTGTTTTCACTTTATGCAGACCTTTACATTCATGAAAGGGCAAAAATTAGCAGATCCCCACAAAAATCCAGCGAAAGTACATAGTGGCCCTGACTGAGAGAGAGAGAGAGAGAGAGAGAGAGAGAGAGAGAGAGAGAGAGAGAGAGAGAGAGAGAGAGAGAGAGAGAGTCAGAATGCTTTATTCCATTAATGTACAATGGCTTTTCTCTTACTTACTAAAAATAACATATACATTGTGAAATATAGTTACATGGAGGAATGTAGATTACTTACATAATAAGACATAATACATATATGTATATACATAATAAAGCATAGTGTATAAATAATTATGATATTTGAAAATTCTTAGCAAAGGCCACCTTGAAGAGCGTAAGTAGTTAAGGCTTTTTTGAAACTCGTGAGTGACGGGAGTTCTTTTATATTAGAAGGAGATTGTTCCATGCTCTCGGGTCCACTTACTAATAAGAACGGGAAACCATTGTCTGTGTTCACTCTTGGGACAAATAGGTTTCGATTTTGTCTTGTTATGCAGTCATTTATCTGTGTTACAAATGGTAAGTTCAATAGCCACTCAGGATAATACTTATGGGTCACTTTATACAACATCATGCATTGATCAAATTTCACTTTTTCTTTCATCTTTATCCACTTAAGTTCTTGTATCACACAGGAGTCGCACGGTCGCGTCTTTTGTAACCCCAGCAGCCACTTTGGCAGCGAAGTTTTGCAGTTTTTTGTACTTGCTGCATGAGGGTTTCATTGGTGTTGCCCCATATCTTGAGTCCGTAATTAATTAGACTTAACACTAGTGTATGTATAACAATCACTCTGGTGTCCTTGTAAAATAAGTCTTTCACTCTATTTATGAACATTAATACTCCTGTTACTTTCTTAGTGAGTTGGTGTATGTGTGTGTCGAAGGTCATGTATCTGTCAAAGTAAACACCCAATATTTTGACATGCTTGGTTATTGTTATATTATTACCGTTAAAGTTGATGGTCATATCGTCTGGAATGTTCGATAACAATTGCCGTGTTCCAATAAATATAAATTGAGTCTTTTTAGAATTTAACATAAGACCACTTTTTAGGAAGTAAGTCTTGGCATTCGACAGCGTTACTTTAGCTCTGGTGATTAGTTGGTCTACGTTATTGATATTGCCACTGTGGTTAAACTGTGTATCGTCTGCATACTGAACTAAAACACAATCGTTTACGTACTCCGAGATATCATTAACAAATATAGAAAAAAGAATAGGGCCAAGGATAGAGCCTTGTGGGACTCCATATGTTACTATAGATTTGGATGATATGTTATTGTTTAGTCGGACTGATTGGGTTCTATTAGACAGATAATCTTGGATCCAGAAAGGGTCAATACGTAACTTAAGGCATCTCTGCAGTAGAATGTCGTGATTAACGCTGTCGAATGCCTTTGACAAGTCACACAAAGATATCATAGTTATTCTCTTATTATCTAGGTTACTATATACATGGTTGGATATTACTGTGAGAGCAGTTTCAGTGGATAATTTTGGCCTGAATCCATGTTGAGTGTCAGAAAGTAAAGCATTCTCTTCTAGGTGGTGGAAAGTTGTTTGCTACAATTTTTCTAAAAACCTTTGAATACAGGAAGGAGAGATATAGGTCTTAATTAGATCTATTATATCCCCTCCTTTAAAGATAGGACAACACAGCATGTTTCCAGGGATTGGGAAATTTACCTGTAGCAATTGAGGTGTTGAATATACAAGTTAGGTAAAACCCGTGATTAGAGCTGTCTTTGATATAAAATTAGGGAAATGCATCGCTACCTAGTTTGTCCCTTTAGTTTGGATATTATAATTACAGTACAAATCAACTGGTTGGCCGAAGAAATTATTTGTGACCGATTTTTCATTATCTGTTAGTACATTGTTAGTAAAATATTTTTGCATTCTCAAAAGTTTTTTTACTTTAACAAAAAAGTTTGTTAAATTCTCCCCTTTTCATTAACATCATCGTTGTATTATTGTTTTGTGATTATTGTAGTACGCTACTCTGATTTATCCACATCTTGCTGAGTTACCTTTACTTGATGGAACTTATTGTGGTATAAGCTTTTTTGCCTCATGAAGCTTGTCCTTCTTTCTTTTCTTTTTATATTTTGTGTAAAGTTGTACGTTGTGTCTATCTAATTTCAACTTGCCTTGTAAACTATCTCTGAAATTCATTTTATCTTTTCATTTCCTTGTTAATCCAGAGAGGTGGTATTTACTATTATTACCATTGGAGCAATTTCTAGACATGAAATGAATACTTTTATATTTTTTACCTGCTCATCAATGTCGGTCAAGTTAGGATGTAAATGTTAAGTAG
>JACEEZ010020793.1:177500-185000 GCA_016584305.1 Chionoecetes opilio
CACACGCACGCACGCACACACACACACACACACACACACACACACCCCACACACACACACACACACACACACACACACACACACACACATGCATACATGCAAACACACACACACACACACAAACACACAAACGTTAAGTCTATGAGTTAATGAAATGCGGGAAGACGTTATCGCAGAGTTTCTTCCTTTAATCTAATACGCCTAAAAGTATTTTAGCCCAAAACGCCCCTTCAAAATTATTTAATCGATATGGGACCAAGCCGCTTACCACCTACGATTTATTTGCGAGTTTATGAGCCTACTCTTATCAAAATTGAATTTACAGTTTCGGCTACCCACAACAGACAGACACACAGACAGACACACGGCTACGCCTATAGTATCTTAGATAGCACACACACACGCACGCACGCACGCACGCACGCACGCACGCACGCACGCACGCACGCACGCACGCACGCACGCACGCACGCACGCACGCACACTCCACTTAACGCAAACACACTTAAGGGTACTCCGTTGTGTAGTGGTTAGCACGCTCGGTTCACAACCGAGAAGTCCCGGGTTCGATCTCCGGGCGGAGCGGAAACATATGGGCTGTCTCCTTTAAACCCCAGCCCAGTCCACCCAGCAGTAAATGGGTACCGGGTGTCAGCCGGGGGTTTGTGACCCCCCTCACGGGGTGGTGGCTTCGGCCTACACTAACCACTAGGATGAATGATAAAAAATGTTGATATGGAGACGGGGCCATACGAGCGTTGCTCTGGCCCTGTAAAATACAACTAGATGAAGATGAATACACACACACACATACACACACTCTCTCTGTTCGTTAGCTTAGTGGTTTAGAACATTGTGCGCCACTCAGGTCCTGTGTTCAATCCCTACTTTCCTGGATTTTTCCAATACAAGCGGGCCGGGCTGTTCCTGACCCTCGCGAGCAAGACGATGTGTGTGTGTGTGTGTGTGTGTGTGGTGTGTGAGGTCCCAGCCTTACCCAAAGATCGGTCATATAAGCTCTAAATTCCTTGCTGGAAAGGTGAATGGTGGCGATTGCGAGTCCAGCACGTGATCAACAACCATGCTCAATAACACGCACACTCGCACTCTCGCTCAACCTGTGCAAACACTCACGAATGTTTTAAAAAAATATTAGTCACGAGTCACAAACATAAATGACGCATAGTGGCTACCGGTACATGATTTTTTTTTTACTTTTAAAGTGTGTGGTCGAGGGTGAGATGAAAGATTCTGGTGCGTGGAAAATCTTTCTGATTATACAAATACAATTCATACGTACTAACTGTGTGATATGACACTAAGCTAATACTACTGCTAATTATAGTAATGTAATAATATTGTTATAATATAGCACGACCAGTTATAACAATGGCAGTAAACAGGAACAATTGAAACAACAAACAACTAAACAACAAGGCAAGCAGTGTCATCGATACTATTGTACCACGAGGACATTCCCTTTCTCATATCAAAGTGTTTAATGTAAAATTGTTTTTCAATACAATTTTCTTACTGTCTGTTTACTTCTCTCTCTCTCTCTCTCTCTCTCTCTCTCTCTCTCTCTCTCTCTCTCTCTCTCTCTCTCTCTCTCTCTCTCTCTCTCTCTCTCTCTCTCTCTCTCTCTCTCTCTCTCTCTCTCTCTCTCTCTCTCTCTCTCTCTGACCCTTGGCAATATAGGCAGCAGGAAGAGGAGGAGGAAGACGAGGATCGACAAGAGGAGTGGAAAGAGGCTTAAAAATGCAGGGGAAGGCAGTGTATTGTTAAGCCAGGCCGCCGGGCAAATCTCGTCCCGGGCTTTCGAATTTACAGAACATGCTTTGACATGGTTTCGGGAAGGGTCAGTACGTAGTTCCTCATTCTTACCCATGTACAAGGCTCTAGACGTGTATCTATACTAAGTTTTCCTTCCCGGAATCTCGGGATCTCGGGATCCCGGAAGTGGTTGTTTTTACCCCCGAGAATTTTGTTCAAATCCCGGGATTCTTATTGTTGTTCCTTATCACTGGTTTACTTCAAAATGGCATAGAATCAAGTATAGGCGTCCAGCCTCTGGCTCCTTTGCTTTTAGCTCAGTTCTTGCGGCGCAAGCCACGTTCCAGCCAATTAACTCATTACGCTAATTACCCAGTAAGGGCTTGTTCTACGCAAAAAGTTTGTTGCACAGACCCCCATCGATTTTGACAGCACTACTGGCATCTCAAATTTCAGCTCAATCCGACAATATTTAGGAGTAGTTATTCACTTCTTGGCTTAAGCTTGGTTCCACTCCCCTTACGCGAATGGGTCTTATGGTAAGTAGCAGCGAGCGAGCGAATAAATCTTTTTTTTTACATTGGCTATCTTTTAATGTCATTCTATATATGGCTATCTTTTAATGTCATTCTATATATCAAGTATAGACGTCCAGCCTCTGGCCCCTTTGCTTTTGGCTCAGTTCTTGCGGCTGGAACGTGGCAGCGAGCCACGTTCCAGCCAATTAACTCATTACGTGAATTATTCATTAAGGGCTTGTTCTACGCAAAAGGTCTGTTGCACAGACCCCCATTGATTTTGACAGTACTACTTGCATGTCGAATTTCAGCTCAATCCGACAATAATTAGGAGTAGTTTACGCTAATTATTCATTAAGGGCTTGTTTTACGCAAAAAGCTTCATGCAACGACCCCCATTGATTTTGACAGCACTACTTGCATGTCAAATTTAAGCTCAATCCGACAATATTTAGGAGTAATTATTCACTTTTTGGCGGAAACTTGGTTCCACGGGTCTTATGGTAAGCGGCAGCGAGCGAAGCGAGCTGCCAATCATTGGATTTTTTGTGTGGCTAACAGAAGGAGATTGACTGTTTGTGCTTCTTGGAGAATCATTTCAACTAACAACTTTTTATGTGTGCGTGAGTGTGTCCTGTGTGTACCGTGCACAATTGATTTTATGATATCTTTATTTTTTCCCACTGGTCATTCAAGTGTTTCTTTAGGTTTTTGTAGAATGTGGCTTCCAAATGCTATTAAATATATAATTCTTATCTATATATATAAATCTCAAAATTTGTCTGTGTCTGTATGTTCGTTATAGACTCGGCTACAGATGGCCAAAACCCCACATGCCGCACATATTTGGAATCCTCATGACCCACCGGAGAACATAGGCTATGTTTCGATGGACGTGGCCGACCCTGGTGGGCGTAGCCAGCAAAAACAACCTAAAAACGGCTGTGGCTGCTAAACCGTGCGAGATACAGACTTGACACTGTAGTCCAAAATTGTTGGCCGTGATCGACTTGGGGGGGATGGAAGATGTATTGAGGGGCGTGTGGGGCTGTGGGCCGCAGGCCCACAGCCCTCCGCAGGAACTAAGAGAAAGGTGCCTGGAAGGCACCCTTTCTGCTAGTTCTTTTATAATAGCTAACTTTGACTGTAATTCCAAATGTCTGAGTTTCTTTTATGGCTAACGGAATGAGATTAGATATTCAAAATTTTGCTTATTTAGTCAGATTATGTACCTATTTCTGCACCAGTATGCAAGTTAATAAAGAGAACATTGCTGAGTGTCATAACATTTATCAATTCAATTGCCTTTCAAATAATATACAGACACTATACTAATGAAGTATGTGGGGTTCGCACTTCGCACAACATTAGTTAATAAAAAAAAGTAATATTACCTGATGCGGCAAATCCTGGGATCTTGGGAAATATCCTGGTTTGTCCCAGAATCTCGGGATTCTAAGAAACCCCCAAAACTGGAATCCCTAATCTATACCTAAAATACACGGTTCTGTGCATTTGCTGCCTACAGGGTTTTCGCCTTTATACGGGTTTTTCACGGCTTATTCGTATATGATCCTTATAGGGGTTACAGGACATTCACATCGTAATGCTACCTTTGATATATTAATAATAAATTTCGGCAGCCATATATATACATGTATGGCCTTTCAAAATAATGATAATAATAAAAAAAAAATCGTAATGCACGGGGCTTTATAAAGCTCTCGAAAGAAATAATGCTGCTATATATCGTCGGTCATTGGAGGGTATAGTAAAGCTGCAATACGCCGTACTGCGACTTTATATATGCTTCTTATGAGGACTCTACGGGGCTTAATATGGATGCGCTATATTGTGCGTGTGAGTGTAGAAGTAAACATGTCATAATTAAGCTTGATAGGTGAGCCGAGTGACGGACGCGACCCCCTGACACCCGGGCACTATTGACGCAAGGGACATCTGATGAGCGGGGAGAGGCGGTAATGGAAGCAGCGTGCGAGTGTGGAAGGTGATGGATTGAAAGGTGCGGGGAGGGAGGAAGGGAGAGAGAACATAAGAACATAAGAAAATAAGGAAGCTACATGAGGCTGCAAGGCCTACACGTGGTAGTTCCTGTCACCTAACACCACCTATATCCACCTTTCATCCCCATCCATGAACCTGTCCAACCCCTCTTTAAAGCTCCCCAATGACTCCGCACTAACTACTTGTCTACTGAGTCCATTCCACTCATTCAACACCCTATTTGTGAACCAGTTTTTCCCTATTTCCTTTCTAAATTTACGCTTTTCCAGCTTGAATCCATTACTTCTTGTTCTACCCTGGTTAAAAGCCGTAAGAACTTTTCCTACCTTTCCTTTATTAAATCCCTTTATCCACTTAAAAACTTCCATCAGATTGCCCCTTACTCTGCGTCTCTCGAGTGAGTGTAACTTTAATAACTTCAATCCCTTCTCATAACTAAAGTTAAAGTTACGCATCCCTTTTATCATTTTGGTCATCCTTCTCTGTACTGATTCTAACAAGGCTATATCCATCCTGTAATATGGAGACCAAAACTGAACCGCATAGTCTAGGTGAGGTCTGACTAGAGCCAGATAAAGCTTTATAAGAGGGTAAGAGGGAGAGGACAAGGGAAATGGGTTGAAAATGAAGAAGGGATCGAGGGATAGGACAAGGGAAATAGGTTGAAAATGAAGTAGGGAGAGAGGGATAGGAAAAGGGAAATAGGTTGAAAATGAAGAAGGGAGAGAAGGATACGACAAGGGAAATGGTTTGAATATGGAGAAGGGAGAGAGCGATAGGACAAGGGAAATAGGTTGAAAATGAAGTGAGAGAGGGATAGGACAAGGGAAATAGTTTGAAAATGAAGAAGGGGGAGAGGGATAGGACAAGGGAAATAGGTTGAAAATGATGAAGGGAGAGAAGGATAGGACGAGTAAAATAGGTTGAGTATGGAGAAGGGAGAGATAGATAGGACAAGGGAAATAGGTTGAAAATGAAGAAGGGAGAGAGGGATAGGACAAGGGAAATGGGTTGAATATGTAGAAGGGAGAGAGGGAGAGAACAAGGAAAATGGGTTGCAAATGATATACGAAACTAATTAAAATTGGTACCGGAATTGATTGAATAGGAAATATTCGAGTTTGAGAGTGAAATGTGATTGTTGATTAACGAAAGACGAAAAAAGAGAAGTACATATAATCACGAAAGTAGCGGGAAACTATGGAGGGAATTTATGAAGCAAGGTAACTATAGGAAGATACAGTAGATAAGACCATGTATCAAGGGCCCTTTTATTAGGTGTTTGAAGGGGAGGGAAGAAAGAGGACGGTAAATACATGAAAGACAAGGCAGGTGACGGCGATTGATGATGGAGTAAGGAATGCACAACATTAGAAATGAGAATATACAGATAATAGAGATACAAAAGTAAAGAAGAATAGACAGACATATGAATACGGAAGAACAATATTAAAAGTAGCAAAAAATATAGAGATGGAGTAAGGAATGTACAAATTAAAACAGACTATACAGATAAAAGAGATACAAAAGTAAAGGAGAATAGACAGACATATGAATAAGGAAGAAAAGAAAATAGATATAAATTTAAATAGACTGACTGATGTAAATAAAGGTGAGGTAAGAAAACTATCATGCAAGGTGGCAGAGAGAAAGGAAAGGTAGAGGATAGATTGCCAACCCTTTACATTGTTGCATTGACACCTGTAGGTTAACTAAAGATACGCAAGGAAAGGGAGACACATTGACACTTAATAGAAAAATAATGGACGAGGGTGAGGGAGAAAGGTAGTACATAAATCTATCGGGGGAAAAAAGCAAGATAGGGAAGCAGGAACCTGGACGGACCAGAAAGAGAAGGCAAGTCTAGGTACATAGATGAGAGAAAAATATCAAAACGATGGAAAGAGAGAGAGAGAGAGAGAGGAGAGAGAGAGAGAGAGAGAGAGAGAGAGAGAGAGAGAGAGAGAGAGAGAGAGAGAGAGAGGAGACGAGAGAGAGAAGAGAGAGAGAGAGAGAGAGAGAGAGAGATAGAGAGAGAAGAGATGAGTGCTGATTTAGATGTATGATGAGATGAGAGGCGAAATGAAAATTAGAGAGAGAGAGTGAGAGAAAGAGAACGAGAAAATTAGGGAAGCAGCGGATGTCGATGAGATGATTTGAAGAGAGAGGGTGGGCAATCAAATCGTTTAGCAGTAGTGTGTTCGTGTCGTTCTTTAATTCAATTTTGTTTCGTTTATGGGTAGCCGAAACTATAATTCATTTTGATGAAGTGGCAAAACATCGCAAATAATCTTAGGTGGTAAGCAGCCTGGTCCCAGTCGATTAAATCATTTGAGGGGGGTTGGCTAAAAACAATCCCCGTGTTGAGCAGCGCGTAAGCTATCGAACTCTGCAGCGTTAATTACGAAATTGTATTCGACTCGCGACCGAGCACCAACTGCTCCCCTGCTACTGCGCTCCTCTGTACTGCTACCGGCCGGCAGGACAGCCGTGTTCCCGTTAATATTTGCTGCTGACGGTGTAATTGAACTATACAACATTTACTCATATATTATACTTATAAAATATACATTATACTTATATATAAATATACTTATTTTAAGTATTATAAGATTATATATAATATTTCTGAGGCAAAGGCGAGTCCGAAGGCGCCATGATCACGATCGATTTACGCTGTAAAGACCTTCAATAGAGCAGCGGTTGCGCGCTGTCAAAGCACGTTCGTTCAGTGTTAGACTTTTCTAAACTGTACTTCACTCGCGACCGCGCACCAAAGCCGCAACCAACCATCCACAGTTCACTCTGCCGTTGCTACCGGCTTGCCATTAGGCCAGCATTTTCGCTTTTCATCTGTGCCGTGCGTGGCATCAGTGCCAACGTGCTGCAGCTGCAGGACATCAATGGACCGAGCCGAGGCGACGACTTCTACCTGGATCGCGTAGCCATCATCACGCAGGCAGCGTCTGGCACTGGATTCCGCATGCGGCGTCTGCAATTTCCCATCCATGCTGCATTTGCCATGACGATCAACTATTCCAGGGCCAGACCAAGAGCTACGTGGGAGTCTACTTGCCTACACCCGTGTTCATGCACGGCCAACTCTACGTCAGCCTGTCAAGGGTTGGCTGTGCTGATGCCGTCGAAATGTTGGCGCCTTGTGGAATCACATGTGAACGTGGTC
>JACEEZ010020793.1:187500-192500 GCA_016584305.1 Chionoecetes opilio
TATTTGAGTTCGCAGCCTGCACCGTTACGGCAGGGTCTTCCCTTGCAGGCAAGGGCAGTGCCTTCCGTGTCCCTGTAACGTGCCCGTCAATGGCAAAGTGAACGTACTACCTACCTTGCATTGTCAGCAGACCTTCACTGCTCATTACCTAGAACACCACAATAAGGACGCGTCACTCCAGTGAACAAGGTTGTGTCTCCAGGCAGTGATGTGCGTCACTGAGAGACAAGTGACAGACTGCCTCATTCAGCAACACTGCGTTGCTTCCCTTCTGTTGATGGTGGTGGTGCCGCGCCAGGGTTTACTGTGCCCTGGTGAACCCCGCCATGATGATACCAAAGACACCTACCGTCACCACACACACGGCCAATACGAACCTGAACACACACGCCTTGTGTTCCTGCTCGCCCTCCTGGACCTACCACTCCAGGCAAGCCAGACGTTCCTTCCTGCCCACCACCAGGGGCACCACCTCCCTTGGGGAGGACAGCCACCAGGCGGTGACCAGGCGCCCCCGCACCTTCCCCAGGAGGGTGGTATGGGACCCTGCGTCCCACCACGCCCTCATCACCTGACGCAGCTTGTCGACCTCCAGCACCAAGCCCATCAACACGAGGGTGATCCCCACCCCCCCACCACAAACACCACCACCACGTGGATGCATCTCAGGCTGACTGTTCAATAGGTAGAGGATAGTGGAAGGCGATGTCCACTGAGACACGCGGTCACCGCAAAGCTCATACAGGATCACGCTGTTTAGTTTGTGTTTTGTAGCACCTATAACAATATTGATCCAGTTACTTTTATCATCTTTAACAGCGTACTCCAACTACGGGCCCGCGGGCACGAGTCGATATTTTGTAAGGCCGCGGCGATTCACCAATTTGGTGATTTTTTCTGGAAAAAATACTCATGAAGCATCAAAGACTCAAAGGTTATGTATGTAAAACTTTTGTTTTCATATCACATCGTCTCATGGTGCTCAGTAGACCAGAGCTGGATCAGTGTTTCAAGTGCACTACACACACACATACACCGCCTGAGTGGGTTGGTGGTTTAGAGCGCAGCTCACCAGCCTGTGCTTCAGGCGTTCGATCCCCAGCCCCGTTTATTACCGGAAATAATCACTGATAAATTTGGGAGGTTACTGTTCCCCTTGAAAAAGGGGATGGGGTGTCTGTTGTAGTGAGGTTCCAGCTAAAGATCGGTTATATGAGCTCAAAGCTATATTCTGGAGGTTAAAACTGGCGATCGCGAGTCAAGATTTGCGTGGACAAGACCGTGGTATTGATTACATAACACACACACACACACACACACACACGCAGCACGCATGGTTCAGTGGTCTGGTACTGTGCCTGGCCATTCTGTAGTCGCGCTGTTAATATCCGATCACTCCTTGGGATTTTTCACTGACATATGCAGACTGTGACTGTTTTTTCCCCATGAGCAAGACCCTAAATATATATATATTTTTGAGCAGCCTTGCCAAAATATTAGTCTTTCCGGGAGGGTAAGAGCTGGAGATTGCGTGTCCAGCACATAATCAGGGTATGGGTGAATAAATGAAGGACACAGTCACACATGCCCATACATTCACACACATACAATTATACATCATGATGTATAATTGTATTATAATTGTATATGATCTTTCCTGCATATTGGCTGACCCAGTAAAATGTATATAAGTTTACTTGTATTGTTTTCATGGTTAAAGGTTCAATTTTTTGTGGTGATAGAAGGTGACAAGCGGACAATGTGGGTGAGGGAAGAGCATAAAGAAGGAACAGCGTTATTTTGGAAGGGTAACTTGGGAACCAGCCAAAAGTGACGGTCGGTTTGGGACAGTTCCGATGCGCCTCATCCTTCACGTCTTTGGAAGCTCCGACGTGATGCTGAATACTACGTGTTGACTCATTCGTTTTGTTGAAGCTTTTTTTTTTCGAAATATATTAGAACACACACACACACACACACACACACACACACACAGACACACGCACACACGCACGCCACACACACACACACCACACACAAACACACGCACACACACCACACACCACCACACACACCACCACACACACCACCACAACACCATTAATTTGATTGATATCAAAGTGCTGATGGTTAGTGTTTTCATATTATCATTATTTTGTATTGTTATTATTATTATTATTATTATTTAAATATTATTATTATTATTCATTATTATTATTATTATTTTTTTGTTTTTTTTAATTATTATTGTAGTTTTTCTATTAATACATTATAATTGATGTTATTATAGTTATTATATACTATGAAGGTTATTATTGTTGTTATTATAGTTATTACCAATAGTTTTGTAGAAGTAAATTTACTATCACTTTGTATTTTTCACGGTGAAAAATTCTAATCAGAATGCTTTCAAAATTTGAAGCAAAATTTTTTGATTTGTATTTAGTTTTTGTCGGGTGATTAGTATCGTTTTCCAATATCTTTGAGTCTTTTGCAGGCAATATTGACGGAGAGAAAACAGGCGATTTATCTTTTATCTGCAGTGTCAACATTTGTCCTTTTTATCACATATCAATCCATTTTCTTATGTTACTCGCTTATCTATAACTCTCTTCTCTACTTCCGCCCCAATACTTGTTAAGTATCATTCTCTTTCATGTTCTATTATCTAAAGTCTTTCCCTTATGTTTTGTTTCTAATTCCTTTCATCCCTCATCTTTTATGTTCTAATCATCTACGTATTTTCTTTGTATTCTCTTATGTGATGCTCATTTTGTTCATCCCTCAACTGTTATACACTTTATCAGTATTTTTTTAGCTAGTTCTTTTTACCTTCATAGCTCGCCCATGTCTTCTTCCTTCCCTTTGCCATTTTGCCTTGATGCACCTCACCCTTCTTCCCCCCCCCCCTCTCTCTCTCTCTCTCTCTCTCTCTCTCTCTCTCTCTCTCTCTCTCTCTCTCTCTCTCTCTCTCTCTCTCTCTCTCCTCTCTCTCTCTCTCTCTCTCTCTCCTCTCTCTCTCTCTCTCTCTCTCTCTCTCTCTCTCTCTCTCTCTCTCTCTCTCTCTCTCTTTTCTGCAAATACACACACACACACACACACACACACACACACACACACACACACACATACACACACACACATTGAGCACTATCTGGGGGAGGAACACCTTGAAAGCAAGGGAAATTGGGTGCCATCAGCGATAACGTGCCTCTGGATGCCAGTTTGCACTTGGTTACCAGTCGTTACGAAGGTACATACGATTCCAACTCCCACCTGCTGCTTGCCTGCTCGCGTGCTTGCCTGCCGAACTACTCTCCTTACTATTGTTACTTGGGTGAATATATTATCTACGTTGTACAGTTATTTATTTTTCAAGGAATCCATAATGTAGATCTAGTAAAGTTGTGTTACGTTCTGTGCCTGAATGTATTTTTGTTTTATCTTATCTTTATGGTCGCCATATACATTTTGGTCTATGAATCATCGTGCAATGGAAACTGAGAAGATAAATACATCGCTAGTAAAAAAAATGAGAAGCAAGAGAGAGGGATAGAAGGAGAGAGAGAGAGAGAGAGAGAGAGAGAGAGAGAGAGAGAGAGAGAGAGAGAGAGAGGAGAGAGAAGAAGAGAGAGAGAGAGAGAGAGAGAGAGAGAGAGAGAGAGAGAGAGAGAGAGAGAGAGAGAGAGAGAGAGATTGGTGAAAAGAAATTAAGTAAACGAATTATACTCGTATTCATTATATTCCCTAATAAGATTGAATGAATTTTAGAAAGGAAACAAAAATCGCTTACGTGTGGAAAAAAAGCAAGTGAATATATGAATGAAAAGTTTTAATGACGAAGACAAGAAGAAAGGGAAAAGAAAGGTAGTAAAAATATAAAAAGTAATATATAGATTTTTTTTTTTTTTTTTAACCACGAAATCAATATTGTGACATCATCCATTTGCTTGTGTGCATACATCATTCCTGCTGACACATTGCCTAAATGCAGTCTGACGTAACTGGTGTGAACTCCTCCTCTTCCTCCTCCTCTTCCTCCTCCTCCTCCCTTCTCCTATCTTTAATCCCTTTCCCTCCTCTTTACCTACCTCCCTTTCCCACTCCGTGTGTTCTCTCTGCCACCTCTCTCTTTATGAGGAGTTTTCAAAGCTAAGCCGCCAGATGTCTCTCGCGCATCTCACATCCTCTGCTCTTTGAGCCTGAATGATCTATCATTTACCGTAAATTCTCTGTACTACTTCGGGACATATCAGAATTATCCTTCAATACAACAACTGAAACAGTTCTTAATAAAAAATGTAGTTTTATCATTTTATTTGTCTGCACTTGATGAAAATATTGGCAAAACAATTGAATACTTGAAAACTCAATCTTTAAAAATCGTCTTTTCATGAAAAAACGCAAGTTCAAGCAGAATGAGGCTTCAGGAAATATCTACTTGTATGTAAGCATTCACTGAGTACCTGTTTTGGGTGTATATGTCTCTTACGACGAAAATATAACCAAAACAGAGTGTGGCGTTCAGCATCTCCACAGAAACCATCCCGCGGGCAGGATCTGTTATCACCCACTTTCCTGTTGACACCACAAGGGGAGGGACACAGCTCAGCGCCATCGCTCCTTACCTCACGGCTCATATCTCTGATATCCTAGCTTCTCAATACCAGAGCTGTCATCCTAACTATCATCACTCGCTTATCTCATCACATTCTCTATCCTCTACTGGAATATTCGTGGCATCCGCTCCCACATACCGTTTCCCACATAAAGGAGACTTTCGTCTCCTTATTTCGTGCTTTGACTGTGACTTGTGTTGTGTTGGGGCGGAGCGGAGTGGCGCGTGTAGTTACGTGACAGACGTGCAGTCACTATGTACTGTGGGTAGTAGTAGTTGGGGTAATAAAGCCGTGCACAGCAGTAAGTGTCTCCTTGCAGTCCTTCCCGTCTCCTCCATAGCCCCGAGCCGTTAGTGTGTGACGAAGTTTGAGAAGGGTGGG